>SGPM01000460.1:0-17248 GCA_004802725.1 Antrodiella citrinella
TGGTAGTCGAAGTCCAAGACCGGCTTGGGCTTGAGGGGAGGCGGAGTGGGCTTGTAGTTGAGGACTGGGAGGAAGTGGAGGGAGCGGTAGACGATATCGGGGCGCGATTGGGCCACTGCTAGAGGGACCATGACGCGTTTTGGGGCCGCACGGCGGCGAATGGCTTTGGTGCGTTGAAGCATGTTGATAGTTTTAGTGGAAGGTTGGGGGATATCGAGAGAGCTTGAATGCTGTACGTGGGGGTGCGGAGTCAAGTGAGTAAAGAGAGGCGGACCACTGAGTTCGCGGTTTTATAAGAATTTTGAGCACTCGGTGAGGCTGACATTACCCGTCTCTGAAACCAAGGAGCCTGTGCCATCTGCCAAAACTAAGCATGCATATCCGAGCGCTATGCATCTACATCCAGTTTTGAAAGTCCCTATTGGAAGAGAAGTCATTCAATTTCAGTCTGGCGTCTACGATAGAGTTCACGATAGAATCCACAGTGACCAGGCTCACTCGTCTCTCCGAGCTCTCTCCTGCTGAACGCGTAAGAATGGCAGATAGCATCATTCCCCAGACAATAACGCACCTGCCTGTCAGCTCATTGAACAACGCCAATGTCCTTGATATCGCCCCGCACGCCAAACCAGGCTGCTACCGCCTAGTCCACTGCACGGAACTCGTCGAGCGAGACACCCTTCAGATCGATGAGTTCCCCGGGTCCCTCGACCAAGTCAAATACTCGACGCTTTCATACGTCTGGCGTGGATCCGCCCCCGATGCCGCAAATCCCTCCCCTTCCTTCTCGGTCAAAGGCGCAGAAGACGCCGATCCGATCAACATCGCCGTCGTCCGTCATGCAGCGATCGCGTCAATCCGCCTTGGCATGCACTATCTCTGGATGGATCGACTGTGTATCATCCAGACGAGCCGCGATGACAAGAATTGGCAGATCGCCAATATGTACCGCGTCTACCAGGGCTGCGCCGTCGCCATCATCCTCCCGGGTGGCGTCCAGCGGCTGGTCCGTCTCGACGAGGATACAGACTGGATGCATCGCGGCTGGACGCTCCAGGAGGCACTCGCGCCTCCCCTCGCCGTCGTCCTCTTCTCCTGGAGGTTCGGCATGGGCGAGATGAGGTCCGGAGAAGGAGGCGTGGACAGCGCGCTTGGGAAGGTACGCAATGCCGTCCCTGGCGAGTCTGCAATGGCGCCCCTCGCAAACATCCTCAACGCGTGCATCACGGGGTACACGTCGTTCATCGGCTCTTCATCGCGCTGTGCGACGCAGGGTCCACTGAAGATCAAGGCTCGCGTACTGGGTGCTGCGTCGGCGAACGCGACGGCACTCGCGATTGCGCTGACGCCAGAGCTGCAAGACCCAGACTTTGCGCCAGGCAACCAACAGGAGTCGGACCCGAGGAACCACGCGATATGGCAGAGTGCGCTGCTACGCACATCGTCCCGTCCGGTAGACATGGTCTTCAGCATCATGGGTCTCTTTGGCGTGAGTCTAGACACCAAGGCGTTCCATAAAGACGATCGCTTGGGTGTTACGATTGCACTTGCCCGGGAGATCTTGAAGAGGGGCGGCAGGGCGACATGGATGGGCGTGTCTTTCACTGTTCCTCGCAGTCCTTTCATCTCGACGTTCCCGGCGTTTCCGCAGACGAGCGTCGCGGGCAGGGCGTTGTTCGACCACGACGGCGATACGGTTGAGATTTCGACATTGATCGAAGCTGTGGAGTCCCCGAACGCCTTTGCCACGCAGATGATGCGGTTACCCGGGGGCACAATGGACGAGCACGGACGCATGAGTTTTTTTGTCCGGAAGGCCAAGAGGTTGTTTCCAATGANCAGGGAGGCTTACCTACGCGAACGTAACGAGAATAAAATCTCCAGACGAGGAGAAAATTCCGAACAGTCGCCCTGTGTGGCCATGGATGGGTCAATTTGGAGGATCGCCGGAGACCAAGAAACGGAGGAGGAAAGCGACCTAGAAGTTGCAGTACCAAAGGCGTACGCCGTTCTTCTGGGGTGGTACGACGAATACCATCCAGGCGTCACTCCAGCGCACGATAGTTTCCAGTTGAAGGCTATGCTAATCGTAGAGTCTGTGCCAGACCAGCACTACATCGTCTCATTCTTTAAATGGTCGATGTGGCTTCAAAAATGGCCCCTCACTTGGCCGGAGAGGACATTTCACGTGGGTCGCGTGCCAATCCACCATACCAAGGCCGTGTTCCCTTCAAACTTCGTAACCGACGAGGATGTTGAATCAAGTTTCGACCCTCGGCGACGGCAATTCCATCGTTTGCGAACACATTTGACGCTGGCAGCAGAGGCGATATTCCGGATGGCAAAGGCAGGAACACAAGCAGAACAAGAGGCAGAATTTGCACGAGTTCCGACGAAGGCTCAGGTTGAAGCTGAGAAGATTATGCCGGAAGAGCAGGGGTGGCGCCCGCTTGGATTGCACGCAAACCTTGACGACGACGACCTTGACGAGCACGACTTTGAATGATCGTACGTTAGATGCGCTGCAGCAATACGTTCGTGAAAACTCACCATCTCAATGGCGAATCATTACCAGTATCTGTACAGTCGTGAGGAGCGAGTGTCCATATTTGATTGTACGTGGCCCGGCGCATTAAGGCATTTGCATGTCGACAGCAGCCTTCAGGGTGCTACACAAGGAACTTGAAACTAAAGTCAATGCTAACTTCACCACCAAAAGATCAGACAACGCCATCATCTAGAAACCCTGCATGTTGAATGTGCAGCTTCCGTCAACACGCACATTACGGCACAAGCTAAAGATGTCAGCCAATAAAAATTTGGCATGGAAGACACAGCGTTCTGCCTATATTTTGGCAAGGTATATATCACACGTCCAGTCGCGGTCGTTGACAATTCTGCAGCGCGTGGCGAGGGGAAGGAGGCGTGAAAGAACGTGGTGAGAGAATTTGAAGGCGTCGATCATTACTTTAGGACGCGTGCAGTCCATTCCGCGGCGCCTGCGAGTCCGCCCTTCCGTTCAAAACATAACAATGCATCACAGTCACTTTCCATGACTCTCAGTATGAGCAGGATACCCCCAGCCCTGCTATTCTTGACGGTATTCAATCCTACCCTCCTCCCGACAGGAGAATATAATGAAGAGGACGAGGATGCAGAGGAGCAGGCGCATGTCCTGTTCTATACCGCCCGCGAGCGTGCTGTGTCTCGGGGCAAGATATTGAGGCAGGTGGGATTGGCGAAGGCGTTGATCAATTTCTCTGGGTGAGTACTTGCTTTATCAGATGCGAATTGCCACTGATATGTTCTCCATCATAGCATGTTCAACTCGTCTACAATATGCGAGAACGTGCATTCACAGTCTCGGAGGATGGTCATGGTATCACCCGAACCCGACTTCTGGATACATGCAGTGAGTAGTATGTTTCGCGTCAATACCCCTCCAGATGTAGTTGATTCTATAGGCCCTGCCAGTGCGTTGAGCTCGCGAAGACACCGAGACAAGTCACTCCCAAACGGAGTACGCCAAAGTCCAAGGGGAAGGAACCTGTGGGGAAACCTGAGGTTGTATATGACTATCACGATGGCTCTGTGAGAGACTTCGCGTTGAGGACACACATTCTGAGGGGTTATGAGCTGTTCAAAGTACGTGGTGATCGCTTGTACGAGATGGTGATTTCATTGACTCACCACGAACGTTAGCTTACGCATGGGTCATTCACGTCGATTCTCTCTTCCCTTGGCCAACAAGCCCTTGAGCTGCAACTAGAGAGATTTTTCACGGTATGGGCATGGAAATGGGACACAGAAGAGGACATCACGTTCGCATCTCATCTCGGTATGCACATCGTCTTGCTACACTCTTGATCATGTCAAACTGAACTTTCCAGGCGTACCACTGCATCCACTTTACCATACCCTGACACCCATCCTAGACGAGTTCACCTCACAACTACCCTACAGCACCACCAGCTTCATATTCAGCGGGTCACAGCTTGTTCCTTCCGCTAGTCTCTCCGTATTACCCTGTGCAGGCACACTGTCCGGACACATAGCGACCCGTATACCACCGCCTCCACCTCCGATTCCGCTTTCTGAAGCCAGCTCTTCTACCGCCACAGTCGTCCCGCCAGATTTGGGGAAGGACGGTCAGTCGGATACGGTCAAAGGGTCTGACAAGTCATCAGAAGCCAACAAAGTACCATTCATGAATCATGTAAGCCACATGAGTCTTGACATGAAGAATATCAAGTGGGGCTGGCCTGGATATCTAACCTTCGGCAAGACGAAGCCCGGGACTCCGTCAATACCGACAACGTCACTCGAGGAGGCAATATCTTCTCCCCCGGCATCACCGAAGCTAGCTAAGCTTAACGTGGAGGAGTCGAAGGATGCAGGTCACCTTACACCCCCCTCCGTGAATGTGGATACCGAATCTTTGGTGGACGCTATCTCGTCCGACAATGCACATTCCACCCAGCCGTCGTCGCCGGCTTCTAGATCGCATGCTAGTCCCTCACCTGCTCCTGGACACTTGTCACTTCACGACGAAGCTGCAGAAGACAATGTAATCGCTGAAGGGACTGCCGATAGCGCGCAAGAGGCTGAGAAGCTTGAGGAGGGTCTCCCTGAAGACGATGCTCCACAAAATCCATTAGGTTCTCAACAAGGTGATGGGGAGAAAGCCGAAGATGATCTTGCCAACGATCCTGTGCCAGATGAAGAGATCTCCGAACAAGCTACAGAGCCGAGCCCTCCTCCCCCACCTCCCCCGCAGTATCTGCCTACTACGGTCTTCCTGGAAGACGGGGACGCTCCTGCGTCAACTCGGAAGATGAGAGTGTGGCATGCTACGGTTAGTTATCACTCCTGTCGGGACACAACATATGCTTATTTGCGACACACGAGCAGCGAGATCATCTGACACTCGCCCTGGTTGTCGATTTTGACCATCCGCGAGAAGAACTCCCTACCGCTGCTGATTATGCTCGCCTGCTACACGACGTCGAGCAAGCTATCGAGGCGGGCGAGAGCAAGAATCTGGAGGCCTCTATCCCTACTGTAACCAAGATTCTTGAGCCGCAGGATAAACACGTTATATCCACCGGGCAGTTCACGCTGTCGTCTAGCTTCACCTCGCGGTCAGAGCATTTCTTCAGTGGTCAGCAAATCTTGCGCAGGTAAGCGACGCGTTGTCACTGTCAACAGGAAGGATACCGCTTGCTCAATCCATTTTCAGTGATCTTGATGCTCAAGAGGTGTTTTCTCGAGGTCAAAACCCACAACACTGGTACATCTCGAGGAGCGGTCTGTGCGGTGACAATATGGGTGGCCGAATAGAGGGCGAGGCGTACATGGAGATCGCGCGGAAGGAGAGTACACTGACGGACGTGGACAATGCTTTGGCTGGGGTTGTGAGGCGATTTGGAGAATCATAGGAAGTTGTACGGATACTTTGGATATATATGATAGGGCATGCATACCAGGCTGAACACGGCTGGTAGAAATGTGATTGAAGTTGAAGTTTGAACGGTGGTTTGTCGCGGAGTTGCACCAAGTTCGATTTGTCAGCAGCATCATAGACTCAACTTACAGCTGCTTTTGTTTCTAAACCCCCATCATCGCCTCTCACAAATACCCTCAAGACTTCAAAAGAAACAAAACATGGACCCTTCAACGTCAGCAGCAGCTCTCAAGCTGGAAATTGCACGTCTGACAGGTATGCGACCCTTGAATTCTGAATGATCCGTCTGCTACATACCAAACGAACCTCCCCTAGGTGCAATCAACCGTCACAAATCGGACGATCCTAAGCCCCCTCGAGCACAGAATCTTCCTATTGCTGGAGCCTCAAAGCCTCGCAGCAACGTCTACGTCAACCCGAACTATAAACCGCCGTCAACCAGTACTAGCAAGTCATCGTTCCTCGCACCCGCCACGACCGCACTCCGGCCACTGACACCTCCAGTCGTTCCTCCAAGCACCGTCAAACGCGAGGTCGTGATTGGTGGAGTTGCGTTCCAGTCTTCCGGACGTTCTCTCGTTCGCAAGGATCGTGAGTGTCCCGTCTTGTTCAGATGTGCATTGGGCTAACCGCTCGGCTTACGATAACCTGTAGTGCCCCAGCCCGCATTAAGACCTCCAGCCGTTAAACCACCCACTTCAAGAAACATAAATTTCCCGACGCTGAAGCCCGTCGGTCGGGTCTACAAGCCCAAGTCCTCCCGAGGTCGGGGTAGAGGTAGAGGACGACCGACGAATCGCAACATGACATTGGACAACACGAGGAGACCATTCCAGTCCGTCCCCACTCACTCTTCTACCTTTTTTCATGTGCTCACTCTGATGCCTACACCTTGCAGATCAAGACCGAAACGGACAAAGTTGGACAAACCCTGCCCACGGTTCACAACGACTGGTGCGTCTCAACAAGGTCTCGAAATCCAACGGAATAAGAGGATGACTCCATTCGGCGTCTGCGATCTCTACTCACTAACTTCCCTCTTCGCTTGTCCATGTCTACAGGTAGCTGCAACCGGGGCCTCACCTGTCTCTACCAACACGACCCCGCCAAGATTGCCATCTGTTGGCCGTTCCTGCAAGGCACCTGTCCCAACACGTCGGAGACATGCAACCTCTCGCACGACCCGACACCGAACCGCACGCCCCTCTGCGTGCACTTCGCCAACAACGGCCGATGCACGCGGCAGAACTGCCCGTTCCCGCACGTGCGCGTCGGCCAGCGCCAGGGGGTATGCCGCGACTTCGCGGTGCTGGGGTACTGCGAGAAGGGCTTGGACTGCGACAAGCAGCATGTGCGGGAGTGTCCTGACTTTGCGGAGAAGGGGATTTGCAATACCAAGGGATGCAAGTTGCCTCATGTGATTAGGGCTAATCGGAATCGCGCACCCCCGACGACGACGACTACTTCGACTACTGGTGACGCTACTAGCAAGACCTCTGGCGCGCATGGTGGTGATCAGCAACGTGACGATGCTGGATCTGATGTTTCCAGTGTCCCTCAGGTATCGGCAGAGAACGCGCAACTCGGCGACGAATACATCTCTCTCACCTTCCACGAAAGTGAGAGCGAGAGCGACGACGAGGAAGAAGACGGTGAAGAGGAGGACGAGGGCGATGAAGACAATGCGGATGGAGCGGACGACGAAGAACAACTGGAAGAAAACCCATCTGACTTCGTTGATTCTTCTATGATGTAGTACGGTTTTGACGATCTCATGTCATGGACGCATTGCGTCTCCTCTATCTTGTATCGATCTAGGCATTATTCCAATATACACTGGTCATCCTTGCACTTGACTGCGTGACAATCTTTACAGTCTGCGATGTGGCTCAAAGCGTTCCCTCTTATTATGATGGTACATAGCATATGGTGGGTCATGCTTGGTTATGGGTGCCTCATGTTGCGAGTCATGGTCATGGATGTGGATACATGCGTACGACAAAATAGTAGGTGAAGAGCATACAAGGAAAGGATTGACCGAGGACACCCTATGCCTCGCCGATTTCACGCAACCGACGGACAGTGCTACAAGAAAAAGAAACAAAGACCTCGTGAGTACGGAGGTGTCGAGATCAGGATTACAGGAGAGAAAGCGTACCTGCGGACGGTGGCAGCAGCTGTTGTTGAGACTGTCCATGCGCCTCCGGCAACGACCTTTTTGCATGATTTGCAGCCCCAGATACCGACAGCTTGACGCTTGACGGAGTCCTACGACACACACGATAGGTTTAGCATCCCATTGAAATACGAGGTTTCGAATCCATAGACGCACCTTTCCGCAGAATGTGCAAGTGTAACGTGCGTGCTGGGTGATTTCCATCTACACGAAGGAATCATAACATCAGGATGCTGTTATGTTTCTTTGGGAGTGGATGAAAGGAACGCACCTTTTTCACTTGCTTACGGAGGGAGGCACCATAACGCTACAACACCACAAACAAGTCAGCTCACCATCGTTCAAAATGTTCCCCACGCCAATCCAATCCCATCCTCTCCTGCCACAACCACTGCCAAACCCTCAAGCCAAAACGAACAAAGTACTCACAACACCGTACTTTCCGGTCACGCCTACTTTGCGGGTACGTTTGGTCTACAAACAAAACGATCAGCACCTCCGATAATTCGTGTGAAATACGAGCATAGATACGCACCATCTTGAAGGTATGTGTGGTGGAGAGGGGGATGAGTACGGCGGCGGCGAGGCTGATATTTCCTGCAGTTCACGGCGCGGATACGCTTCGCTCGATTTGGGCATGAACTGTATAGCTCGAAAGCCACCCATAGGTAAGCAGCACGGCGATTGCCGGATATCACTGGGATTTGGGAATTGGAAACCCTACTGAACGCTTGCACTGCCTCGCAGCTGCTTGTTCGAACGTTTGTGCTCTCGGTCGATTGGCCGCCGGTGCAATCTTACTTGCAGATTATCACTATAGTTTTCTGTTGATCATTGTACACTCGTGTCTCGAGATATCCTGTAACGTGCGTCACTCGGAGTCAACGTTTCCTATTCCGATGGTCTCAAGTTCCGGTATCAATACATTATTCCATTCCTAATCGTACAACTCGACCGGCTCTCGGAAGCTGTCCAACGTTGAACGTTCCAACATTCAGAGGCCGGTCTGAGACTTCGCAAATTCCTGATAAAGATTGGCGTAAGTTCGGCAGCAGTTGTACTACGAAGCGATGACGGAGAAGAGACACACCTCTTGCTTCTCTTTGAGTTTCCCAATGCTTGCCAGGTAAGCCGCACCACTGTCCGCCCAGACCTGGTAATCTGTGACCTTGGCCTCTTCGTCAAAGTCCAAGAGATACACAAAGGACTCGTCCCACGACTGGCCCTCTCCGTCGCCTTCCGTCCATATGAACTTGGCTCTCCCTTTGCAGCTGACTCGCCTCGCCTCGCTGTCTATGACCCACTCTCCGAAGCTCATCTCTTCGTATTTGATGTGTTTCTGGAGAAGCTTGAAGTACGATTCGACGGAGCTGAGACCCCCTCTGAGGCCGGAGTACTGTCGGCCGACGAAGGGCGCCAGAAGCGGCAGACCATGTTCTTTCGCGGACACGGCGTACGTAGTGGAAAAGTGGTCGAGAATCTCGTCGGTGTCTGCTTGCGAGGCAAAGGAGTTGCAGAACTTGGAGGCGGCGGTCATGAGACGCGACCGGGTGAGCAGTGGGGACATCTTGGCTGCGGGACGCGAGTAGCTTGTAGGGGGTGAGGATTACCCTGTGGATATGAAACTGCTAGAAGAGTAGATGACTCGACAGAGTGATTAGACAGATGGCAGATCACAGGTGCTGTATGGACGTCACGCGCGGACAGCGTTGAGTGGCGCAGTCCGCAGCTTTCCACTTGTACGAGCACAGCCAGTGTATGTATTGTTGTGTAGATGGATTGGTAGCAACGATATCCTCAACCTGAATGACAACACGTGTGTAAGGGCACAACACAGAGGAAGATTTACGTAAGCGCCAAGGGCCCAGTTATGCTCAGGCTAAGACTTTCTGACCGCGAAGTGGCGGACCTCCTTCTCGCCTTATATACTTCCTTCGTCCATTTCTTCATCTTTCTCTCTCCCATCTTCCTCCATCTCGTCTCCCGAATACAGACAAAGACTCAAGCTCGCAACGCATGGAGAATTCTTTCTACGAGTCCAAGAGAACCAGCACTACCTCAGACGGGTCCCTACGCTGGGTATGTTGTCCATCCATGGCCATGTCAATTTCTACTTACGATGCCCTTGCAGAAGTCTCGAGNCAGTCTTCGAGTCGACCACTCGCCGAGCTCAGCTGCATGCAGCCCACATGAAAGACCTAGAGGCCAAGCTCGCAGAGGATTTGAGCAACTCGCGAGCAATGGAGACATACCTACGTGAGATCATNCAAGGCCTCGATGTACGTACCACCCTCAAATGTTCTCTCGGCCNCCCGCTCACCACCGTTATGCGCAGCACACAACGCAGCGCTCAAAGACTGCTTTATCTTCTACCGTTCCTCAGATCATGCAGAGCCTCCGTAATGACCTCAGCGCGCTAGAAAGCCTCGGCGAACGCCTTCCCGAGGTGGGCCGCCAGATTACGGACATCCGCAATGTCTACGACAGCGGTCGCGTCAAGGCGACCGACCTCGTCAACTCCCTCGAATGGCTCAACACCCCTGTCCCCCTCCGCCTCCGCACNATTATCTTCACCTCCCAAGCACCCGTCAGTGCACGGGTCAAGGCGCTTCTGGTGTGTCACCCTCATTGTGCATGTGAAATTTACCCGTGACGCGTTATGCTGATCCTTGCTTCTTGAAATTTGTGCAGCGTCTCCTCTTTGCTGTGGTCTTCCTCGCGTGCGCGTGGATCGCGTGGATAGCCNTGCGTGGCGCTGTTCGTGCTCACCGCCAAAGGCTCGTGTGGGGCGAACGTCTCATGAGCTAATGGCACCATATCNTATCCCTCCGTCCTTTCTCTCTCTACCGCTATCTATAGCACTCGGTCGCGCCATCCTGTCATTTCCTCGTCTTCCCTTCTGTTCATTTTCATCTCTTTGGGATTCTTGCAGATATCATTTCCGTTCCTCTCCTTGATTCTTGTGTCATTCTTCTTCCGGGTCTCCTGCATCGCATTTCTGTGCTCTACCCATCGACGTGCGCCGTCCTGCTCCTCCCTCCCTCTGTCTCGCATCCTCTGCCCACGTGTAACATTATTGTTGTATATTATCCCATAGATTCCCCTCGCTGCTCTCTCTATATAGTACATGCCCTCGGCGTAGTCACTTTTCCGTCTCTCATCCTCTACCCTGTCTGCGTTTGTCTCGCTTGTTTGAGGCAGATGCGGAGAGGTTAGTGTACATAGTCAAATGCAGCGCATCATGCTTCTCATGCCTACCTTACTTGGATGTCTTGTGGTTTGGGCTGGTGAAGTGGTATGACATACTATGTCTTCGCTCGATTCTTATCAGTTCCCGGCTCCCAGCGTTGGTTCTCGTAAACGTAGATAAGTCGAAGCTCGATATCTTTGCTTTTGGTTGAGCTGATTCGAGTTCTATTCAAGAAAGACCGTTCCGAGCTGTCGTGCACCGACGTCAGAGATCCCTCTGCTCAGCAAGACCTGGAATTCTGAGTGGTCTCAAACATTGCTCGAGTTACTGAGGCTTGACGATGGAAGACAGAATACACCGAATTCGTTTGGTATACATTATGTACATGGTGTAGCCTATTAGCGCAGAGGTCACCTGTTACAGTAAGACAATGAGAATCTTCTGATCATTCGTTACGTCGTTAGTCAAGTTCCACAATACATTGTACAAACACCAACAGGCGGGCTGTTCAATCAAACTTGGGTACCGTCGTTCATATCCACATCAGCGTGGTCGGGTCCTTTCGAGCTAGTATCCTCTTCAGGATCGGATTTGAGTTGACCTGGCCACCGAGCATTATCCCACCCCAGTACGGCAACCTCCTTGGCCAACTTGACCGCGTCATGATCGGTGAAGTAGGGCGAGTTGCCGATGTTCAACCTCGGAAGTGGCATGCCCGCGGTCTTGCGAATGGCCAACATGAGCTCAAAGGTGTGTATGAGGTCATCGACCGTGAACTTCTGCCTCTTCACTGACTCGGCATGGAACTCGATACGATCCAGAGTGAGTGTGTGGAGGCGCGGGAACGGTAGAAGGGTCACTGGTAGGAGACCGCGTTGGACGGCATCGCTCTAGGCCATCAAACATGAACGAGTGCCACCACATCAGGTTCTCTGCGTCCCGCGTAGATGAAGGCTCTCGAGGTGGCAGCAGGCGGCCAAGGAGGGGGCGAGAAAGTTTGATTCGGGGCGGGTTTGGTCTAGCTCAACTCCATCATAGGCGATGAGCAGTGTTCGTAGCCCTGCGAGAAGGGCAGGGGGGATGGAACCAAGGACGGCATTTACGAAGTCCNTGACTTCGAATTCGTAAAATTCGGTATCGTATATGAAGTCCCAAGATACAATTGTCTTTGCGTCTCCTCCAAACTCAACGATAAGAGGACGGTGAGGGCAGGGGTGGACACAGATCTTCAAGGAGTCGATTGGTGGTGCAGCCCCAATGATTCCAATGCCGGATAATTTGGCGGCTACAAATTCAGCCAACTCATGTAGAGTCTCCGCGGCGTCATGATGCATGCCGTTGACCCCAACTACTTCTAGGATCTTTCCAGAAGAGCCCCCAGGTGTCACTTGTATGGGGAAAGTGACGCGATCGAGGAAGTCCGCGCATACGGCCGCGTCACTGCTCAGGTAGAATGTCTTGAGATGAGGCAAGTGGACAGCAGGGAGATGGTGGCGCAAGCCAACGTCAGAAGGACGGAAAAAGTGGGAGATGTGTAGCACTTCGAGCAGTGGCAGGGCGGTAAGAGCATGCAGGATCAACTCGATGGGAATGTCCCAGTCCGTCGGGCCGAGAAGACGCTCCACATACAACGTCTTCAGCGTGGGTCGAAAATATGCGGTGAAGGATTCGTACGGAACCATCGTTGCGTGGAGGACTTCAAGGAAATTCAGAGGATGGATGGGTGATAGGAAGGGGACGGAGGGTGGCGGAGAGAAAGTCGCGTAGCGAATGTGAAGCTCTCGCAGCGCAGGTAGACCATAATACATCGCCGGACCTGGACCGACAATAAAATTTCGTCGACAAAGCAGGCGTACACATTCGACGCGATCAAGCTCTGAGGTTGGGAACTGCATGGTGGCGAGCGGATTGAAAGTGATGTCCACTTGGAGGCTTCGCCGGCCAGAGCGTCTGACAAGCTCTTGACAAGCCTCGTACGGCCAACCGCTATGAAGCTCCAAATGTTGCCAAAGTGAGGTCAGCTCGAGGACGACCTTCCGCCACTGTCGACAGACGTGTGTTAGAGCCCTCATGCGTCTCCAACGGCTCTTGGAACCCGTGACGGTGTCCAGGAAGACTTCTGCGAGAAGCTCAGTAGGAAGTGCGCCAATGGGGCATGTTTGCTGGTCTATGACTTGTGCAGCTAATTGGAGCTCCGGCTGCGATTGCCCTGTCATTTAGACACAGAGTTACTTCGTTCGTTGGTCACCTCTCCGAGCAGACGTTAGTGTACTCTACGTTACATGTAAGTATCAACAGAACTCAGACTCGCACTGGCATGTCATGTATCACTCACCGGCGAGTCCGAGAAAACAAGTGAAACTCGTTCAGTGATTGGCAAAGCTTGTGCTGTCGTTCAAGACGCGTCTTGGTGAAGGGTAGACTCAATGGTGGTGGTTGGGGTGCAAAGACGACCTGGCGGTTAGTACGCGGCGACGCGGTGGTAGGATGGTGAGTCGACGTCGGTCGGATCCTCATCAGTACTAGCTAGTATTCTATGTTGGATCTATGTACAGCTAGTTGCAAAATTATGTACGTTGACATTCTGCACCAAGGAAAGTTGGAGGTCCGATGAGCTAGCTCTGGCGTTTCTCAGACTCAAGCTCGCCCCGACCTCCCGACCTCTTCGGCGCCAGGACTCACGCGTTCACGCAGAGGAATACCCAGTATACAGTCGTACAAAGGTACAACGAGAGGCCCACGATATACTTGACGGGTTACGAACAGAATTCGTGGCCAGTGTGGAGTTCTTCTTTGATAGCCCGCTACGCAGAATGGGTATCACAATAACGCTGAGCGTACATTAGTACATAACCTCTTCCAGATTTCAACGCCATAACGACGACGACGCTTGGACGACGCTCTGGTAGAGGGCCCCAGCCTCAACATACATCTAGTACCACTCATACACAGACACGGCAATATGTGCATCAGGGCTCTTCGGCAATATGATTCCATCCCCCTCCAGATGCTCGACCGTGACGGCTTGAGCTTGAATCTGGGGAAACGGTTCGAAGGCTGAGAATTTTTTCCAAAGTTAATAGCATCCGTCAATCATTTACATTGTGCTGCAATGTGCAGTATCGATGATGTATAGTAGAATCAAGCACAAAACATGATCCTCTTCATCCACCGCTCGAACATTGCGTCCCGATGCTCGACTTCGACTGGGATTTCGTCTTGGTATTAGTAGGCTTCCTGTGTAACTCTGAGATCTCCATCCCTGATCTCCCTGATCTTGTTTACGAGGCCCTCGATATCGGCCTGCGTGGCTTTCTGCAGTTCTGGATTGGGGACTGGGGCGGAAATGGAAGTTGGGTTTGGGTTAATAGTGGGAGCGGACGGGGGAGCAGGCGCCGGTGGAGAGTTGAACAAATGGGATCGGGAAGACTGGGGACAGGTCGGGACTTACTGCTACTAGCCTGGGTGGTAGGGGCGTCTTGAGAGACCTGAGAGAGCCTGAGGACAGTCTGAGGATGGTCGTCGAGCATTTTGCGTCGTCGGTAGGGAGTCAGTGGAAGAGTAGGTATATGAGGAGTCTACTCAGGAGATGAGCAAGTCCGGCAGGAGCCTGAGGGCCTCAATAACAACTTCTTCATTCCGCTGATCCGTGCCCGGGCATGTTTCCGTAGAATGTGAATGTGCGAGGACGTCTGATCGACTGCCCACAGGGCTAATACCCCTCATGTAAGCGCCAATGCCGCCGCGCCGGACAGCCATGATGCTGCTCCGCTTCCCAATCGCTACAATTGGAATGAGCTACGCAATTTCAGAGGTAAGAGAAAAGAGAACGTACAACCGTTGACACTCCGCGCCGCAATACAACACATGTCAGCACTCCTTGCACACCCGAAGCGAGTGGACGGGTCCTTTCAGTAGCGAGCATGCGCAGGACTCCAAAAAGCTGCGTTTTGGAATCTTCCAGTATGCAGTGCCAACCATGCTGAGCTCTGCAGGCGCCGTCGTCGTCGTCGTCACATCTACGCCCTCGAATAAACCCACCAGGGTCCCGTACTTCTCCCAAGCCTTCAGCACCGAACTGCAAAAGCGATCGTGCTTGACGTCTCCGGTCCTTTCGACATCACGGATGTCCCCGACGTATCACGCCGAATTCTTGCCATCGTTCGTCGTAGGTCTGCATATTCCGGTGCTTGGCGAGTTGCTTGTCCCTGCTGTACACGACGTAGAAGAGGTTATTGGACACTCGCCAGGAGCATCAACGTGATATCTGCAACATCTGCAGACATGTCACTCGAGTGAGAATGTACTTAACTCTGAGCCAAACGCACAGCAACATACCAGCTTTAAGTTGCGGGATGATCGCCACGACACTCTCAATAAGGGCACGACCCAGGACTGATGTGAAGTTCAATTTGTCTGCATAAAAGTTTAGCTGAAGGATGATGTTATGTGCATCTAAATTATCTGTAGGGCCCTACAGATAAATCAGCAGCTCCAATGTGTTGACTCAGAGTAAGTCGGAGAGAGATCAGATCACGTACTGTACAGCTAAACTCTTCAGGACCATGGCAATGTTGCAAGGATAACTCGGAGGGGCGTTGTCTACAAGTCCTTGCGTCAGTACACGATTCTAATCCATCCGGCGACACTCTGCGATTCGTGCACGACCATGTACGGCTAATCTAAGAAGCTGTCGTCGTCGTCGTCATGGGCAGCATGAGTTGAGCGAGAGGGGGGGTGTTGGTCATCGCGTGCAGCTCGTCGTCGTCGAAGTTGGTCGGTCGCCGAAACTGCTGTGCGTAGTGTACGTATTTGTCCCAGGATCAGTACTGGTAAGCCCCGACACCTACAAATGGCCGAAACTTGAGAAGACCGCAAGAATGACTTGGTCTCGGCATAAATGTTGCATCCAAAGGCTTGCATTGAACAGATAATGAGCCCACTTGAATATGAGAACAATCACCAAGAATGAATGAAGTTGACTCGTGCGTTCAACTCATTCGGGTACACTGACACGGTCACGACAATGGCCTACACACAAGTCGGCAAGTCTGTGCCCTGTATCCCAATTGCTGCAAAAAAATTGCCGATGGGCGTCGATTTATAGTTAAATCGAGAAAGAACTCCCACTCACTACCATTGACATATCGAATTCAGCGTCTCAGCGTCCATTTATGAGAACCAGCGTCACCTCGACGCCTTCATTTTTGCGCAATGCGCACATAAGGAAGAGAGCGGTCCTCAGGTCACAGTGACCGACCGCTTTCGCGCTCAAGCGAATGTTGTCGAGCGTGATGAAGCGTAGGTTGGGGAAGGGTAGCGTCATGGAAGGTTGTAGGACGGGATTTCCGGCCGAATCGTGGCTAGTGGTGCATGCCAAGTGTTGCCGAACGATTTCTGTAATGATACCTTGGGCCCCTGTCAGATGGAGGGCTTCCACCTGGTCAATCAACGAAAGGTATTCAGGAACGTGAATGTCGTTCTCCTGGACGACAACCTCCACAGTGCGTAACCTCGCAAGAAGGGGCGCAGGAGTCGCAGAGAATATGCAATCCAGGACATCTTTGATGTTAAGCCCCGTTTCGTGGAAGTAATGCAGGCTCCAAGCAAGGATAAGCTTTCTGCCCTCCCGTGCTTCAATTTCCAGAGGGACAGGGTTGCGAATGTCGGCGACGACTCTCAGAGTGTCGCACACCGGCACTGCTCCAATGACCCCGATGCCTCTGAGCTTAGTAGCGACTGACGTGGACATGTCCTTAAGGAAAGACAAAGGGTTACTGCGCGAGTCGGTTTGACCCGTGACATGTCTGTCCCGGGTGTACATTTGTCCTTCATTGTCGAATGGCTCGATCGGGATAGCGAGGTGGTCCAGGATGTCGCTGCATGCGGCCGGGAAGCTGAACAAATAGAGGATTCGGAGACTGGGGAGCTCGACAGTAGGTAGTTGTGGAGAGTGACTGTCTGCAGGTATGAACAGATGGGCGACATGGAGGAGTTCCAACAGCGGTAGGGAGCCAAGAGCGCTGATGAATTCTGCAGTCGACGGGATCCCATCTGACGTGATGTAATGGCAGGTCATATACAGTGACCGCAAGGAGGGTCGGAAGAAGTGCGAGATCACCACGAACGACGTGTCCCGCGAGGTTATAGATTCCAAATGTGCGAGTGGGGAATCATGATCCAACAGGGGAATTGACTGTGAGGAACTTCCGGCGCCAGATTCGACGTGAAGCACGCGGAGGGCAGGTAGGTCGTGAAGCACGCGGAGGACAGGTAGGTCGTGCGTTCCCTGAGGAGCACCATAACCATATGAATGAAGGTGTAGGTACACGACGCGCTCAAGGTCCGATTCCGGGAGCTGTATCGCGCGAGGCTTGTACGGATCATACTCGACTGTCAGATGGAGGGGGATCCTGAG
>SGPM01000461.1:0-17230 GCA_004802725.1 Antrodiella citrinella
ATCCCGACCGCCTCCAGGAGCAGACCGAATGCCTCACCACCGCGACGGCGGCGTCGCGGTGAGCAGGACACCGCGCAGCTATGCGCATACGGTGTCCTGCAGTGTGCGGCTCGTCATCCCGACCGCCTCCAGGAGCAGACCGAATGCCCCACCACCGCGACGGCGGCGTCGCGGTGAGCAGGACACCGCGCAGCTATGCGCATTCGGTGTCCTGCAGTGTGGGGCGAGGGATTCAGAACACCAGGAGATGAGGACGACCGAGCGACCGAGGATGACTGAGCGACCGAGGATGACCGAGCGACCGAGGATGACCGAGCGACCCGAGGATGACCGAGCGACCGAGGATGACGACTGCACCACCGCGACGGCGGCATAGCTGCGCGGTGTCCTGCAGTGTGNGGGTGTCTCGCAGTGTGGGGCTCAAGCAACCAACCAACGAGCATGGCGCCCCCGTTCTGAGGCAGAGCACAACTGTCGCCGCGACGCCTGCATCACAACGAGTAGCATACCGAGCTGCAGTGCGTGTATCGTGCCGCACAGGCATTAGCCGCGTCTTACAGACATTCGCTCTGTTACGCACACTTTATGTAGTTAGTTACATGTACTATCAATCACATGTACACGTAGGTCAAACATCTGTCATAAGTCCCAAATCAGACCCGGCATGGTATATAAGCAAATCAAACAGGATCGTTCATCAAGCATCACCATCTATCGTTTCTCAATCTGCACCACCATCATGTCCAGCGAAAAACGCCTACGCTCGAACACCACTGCTAGTCGTGCCTCCCAGGGTAAATACCCCCGTACGATTTCCAGTCATGACGAAGACGAAGAAGACGAAACCCAGAACATCGAGTACGGTGTTGGTTCGTTGACCGAAGTTGACCTGGAGTTGGTCAGGATGGCGAAGGTTCACATAGCGGACCCCAAGAAACTGCCGGCGTGGAACCAAATAGTATGTGGCTACTCGCCACGATTCGCCAGCTGCTCACGTCCCATCAGAAGGCAGCTCGAAGGCAGACCAAGTTTGCGATACCCACTCCCACCGGCACATTACCCCAACCCGTCCCCACACCAATTCATTCCCGTGCCCGTCAACGTGCCATGCACGGTCAGATCAGCCAGGCTCATGGTGAGATGCTCGCCAGGATCCGACACCCGATTGCGACCGTGAGCACAGGCTTCACGTTCGAGGAGATGCTGCGTTTCCCAAACAACAATAGCAACCCTAACCTGATGGAAAAGCTGAGGCAGCAGTGCCAGTCGATGCCATCGGACAACGAGCACGTTATCTCGTACTCCACACGGTATGTCACCACGGACAATCCGCCCAAAACTGTGCTGGTGTACCTCGGGTACTCTCCCGAACTTGAACATCCTTCTCAGGCAGCCCAGTCGGCGCAGTCGGGCCCGTCTCAGGATAACCATCAGTCAGACGAAAGCCTTCGTGATCACCCAGATCTAGCGTCTCTGAGGCCAGCCTCTAACCTTACGGATCCCGAACACCAGAACAAGCAGAAGAAGAAGCCGANGAAAAGAAAAGGTAAACAGAATGTCAGGTTAGAGAGTGACAGTGATGAGGAGGACGACTCGGCAGACCAGGAGGCGACAGCAGCTCGGGTGCCTTCCAACTTGGGACAGCTTTTGAGTCTCGCTGATCAGTATAAGAACCGGTCGTATTTGGACATGGTAAAAAAGGAGAGAGCACAGGGCCGGCGATCTCGTTCACAGGGTCTCACGGTGAGCTGGGCTTATCATTCCGAACTAACCACCCACCCACTCCATTTGTCTGCAGAATAATCTTCTTCGGTCATTGGATGTTTCCACACAAGAATTGTTGTCTGCCAATCCAAACCCTCCCCCGGCGTCGGACTACCGCCACAACGTTCGAGGCGCACAGCCGCCCTCTGGTGACCTTCCCGATGAAGCCTTGGTCGCGCACTATCTCGATTCAACGACGTCCACGTACGAAACTGATGATGGACTCAAACGTGAATGTTCGGCGTTGCTTCACTTAGTGGCGGTATGGTTTCAAAATGGGCACAAGTATGACGCAGCAACGGTGCGTGTCTGAAGGCAATGCCTATAGTTTACACAGAAAACTAACATACACAGGCTCCGACGCCGTCCAAGGACATGCTTCCCGGCACATGCAAGAAAATCGTGGGCGTACGATCGTGGTATCAAGTCACGGGCCCACTGGCAGCAGCGCTCAGTGCCGTATTCGAGACGTTCATGCCAGAGGCGTTCAAAGAATACAAGGCAGCGTTCGAGGCCGGTCGCTGGTACTCTGAAGATCCAGGTCCATGGCTTGGCCGCACTNTGGTGTTCAAGTTGCAGCTGTTTCTGCATTTTGATCCATCTGAGGCTGGCCCCACCATCTCCTTCCCTTACGGCTACTTCACCGGAGGGCAGATGTTATTTCCTGGATTGTCCGCACGATTTTTGTGAGTCACATTTTGAAACATGAGTCAGCCGACATAACAACCTTTGGTCAGATATGAGCGGGGACACATGGTTCTATCGTACTCTGGTCGCCTCGCTCACACGGTGNAAACTTGGGAGTCTATGCACCTGAACAAGGTACCGAACGATCTGAAGCAGCAGGGTGTCACACCAGGCCGCGTGAGCGCGGTGTTCATGTGCCCTGATGCCACGTTCAACAAGTGCAAAGACAAGCCAGCAAACTGGGGAGTCAAGTCGGGGTTCGGACGGGCGATTCCTATGGCTACCGGCAAGGAACAACGGGCTCGTGACCAGATACGCAGCGCGGGCCCGTCGCAGATCAGTCAGATGGTGGACGTGGCGAACGTGAAGGAGGGCAATGACATTGGGGCAGACGGCGAAGACTTGATCTGTGTTTTACATGCCGAGGAGGATGACGAGTAATTTTTTTGTAGACCTCATACGACCAGCAAAGTATTTGATAGCAGTTTGACACACAGTTCGGCACGGACCGGACAGACGCCAGACCTGTGTTTCACTAGGGAGTGTTTCCTTTTGGTTCGAACTCACACACCATGGCCTCCTCACGATCGAGTCGACGTGTTGCACAACGACCGGTGTATGCAGTGGAGGATGACAGCGGTGCATCCTTGTACCCGTTCACACATGCAAGGACCACGTTTGAACACGAAGTGCACGCGCTCAACCAGCAGAGCTTTCCTACGTCGAAGTACGCACGGATGGACGACATTGCCGTATACATGCTGTTTCGAAAGAAGCGCAGCGGTACCGGTCGATTGTTGTTTCAACCTGAGCAGGTCTCGAACGTTGCCATCTCCTCGGAAGACACGGAGAAGCTCATTGCGATCGCGAAGCAATGGCCATTAGGATCGACATCAGAAGTGTCGAGGGCGGACAGGGCCAGGGAGATGGCGCACGCTATAGCAGTCTCACTGCCCAAGCTCGTGGAAGACACAGACGTGGCGGTCATGCAACAGTGCGTGTATTGTCCAATTTTATATTCTCTTCAGCTCATTAGGTGTAGCGTTTTACATCGGTACATGATATTGTACAGAGTGGGTAGCATGGCTAAGATACAGAAAGTGTCGTTCGACGGGAAGACACTGTCAGGAGGGGTTGTAGCAACACAGCGGATCGTGGTGGACACTGCCGTCTTGGAATTATGCGGGTCACTGTCATCTGACGTTACTGACCACACACCGGGGCTCTCTGTCATCGAGTCCGGTAGGCGACAACTCGGACCTCGAGGGCCTCGTCTTATTCTGGGACCGTTTCGATTCGTGAATCACGATTGCGAACCTAATTGCCAGGTGAGTGTCTCAAGTACTTCTCGTGTTCGCACGAGCTTACTGGGTCCAGTTCATGCAAATCGCGCAGACTCACGCGTACAGCATTGTCAGCCTTCGGAACATCGAGCCAGGAGAACCAATCCTGGTGAGCTACAGTGCCCAAGGGTATTCTGGATACGGGGACACCCCCTGCCGGTGCCGTACTTGTCGACCGACGTCGCCTCCGACCAAACCACCAGGGCAAGACCCGTACCCAGCACCAAAAGAGGGCAAGGTGCGAGCAACACGGCGTGGAGGGAAGCGCAATAGAAGACGCGAGATCTGTGATGACGCAGAGAATCAGTAGAGCAGAATACAAAGTCATGGATTCCATTGGCTTCAGTCGGCCGATGACACTCGGTAATTGTGGTGATGATCGGTAGCACACCTCAAGAATTCGTTCGGTGAATGCAGCTATCGCCGCTGTGCAATCAACCTCAGAAGCGACATTAGCGATACAATTTATCCAAGAAATAGGTCAAGTGTGGCCGGATTTATGATAGCATATTCGGCAGCCCTGGAAACCTTGATGGCGGAATTTTTGATGCCTATTTTAGGAATGCCCACATTGATTAAGGAAATTTTCACGTCTAATCTGGGACGACCGACACACTGGAACCGATGTCATGACAACGGCATGCTTGGCACTCACACATATATAAAGGGGGCTAAGCTCAGTGTTGGACACCCCACTTTTCTACCCTCTCCACCTTGGAGCGTGCTTTGAGTCCGTGAATACTCGCGACTTGGCATGTCCTAAAGCGAACTTCACTATGACGCTTTGAGCCCGTGAATACTCGCGGCTTGGCTGAGTGACCGACGCTCTCACTTCCCCTCATCCCTCTGGTCTCCTACACCCCTTGTGTGGCGGCTGATATGTCTGGCGGCTGCGCTGTGACATGCGGGACACCTCGCAGCTGTGCGATCAAGGTGTCCTGCCTTTGAGGTCTGGGGGCTGATTGATATGTCTGGCGGCTGCGCTGTGACATGCAGGACACCTCGCAGCTGTGCGATCAAGGTGTCCTGCCTTTGAGTTCTGGGGCTTGACCAGCCAATTTGGTTTGTTCCTGGCGTGGGACTAGTCTCTCTTTACCTTTTNGTCGCCTCTCTTTCTCAATTTCTGTCTGAATTTCTTTATGTATTTTCCTCTCTGTTTCTCTGTCTCAATCTCTGGGTCTCTCTGCCTGTGTTCACACTTTTCGACGCCGCCTCGCAATCGCGTTCATACTTTTTTTGCCTGCGTTCACACTTTCGACAGGGGCAGGAAAATTCTTTTCAGGGCGNCAGCTGCCCTCGCTCAAAGGGCGTACGGGTGTCGTCCACGAATGGGCATACACTTAGTCAGCTTTTCGGCGGGGCNGCTGCCCAGTGGATCATTACGGCGACGCAGGGCGGGCTCTGAGGGGCGGGGACACGTGTAATATTGACATTAAGTAGGGTGTANACGACAGGTAGGACCATAGACATGTAGAAATAGTAACAGATACAGTGAACATTAAGTAGGGAACGTAGGAATACGAAACGAAGACGGAGGACGACGAACGCGTGCGCGCCCTCGACAGCGACGGGAAGGCAGAGGCTACACAAGATATTTATGGGCATAAAATTAAGTCGAGTTAGGCTAGCATAGGGGTTATGTTAGCAAAAAGCCATTCTGACGAAATTGAGAGATGCTAAGCGCCCACAGATAGAGAGTGAAGACTGGTGTCGCTCAGATAAAACGGACGATATAATGCAGGCGAAAGGAGGAGAACATCATCTGACGAGGGGATTGGATGGAAGACGATTAGTATGGAAGGTTAATGTGTTGTATAAGTATTGAATTCATTTCATGTCTGTCCGAAGATGTTCATGTGAATATGTTCGGAGTGTTGACAATGAATTCATATATAACATATTTCATTCAGAGAAAGTCATGTAAATTATATAGAGAGGAAGAGAATCAAATGAACGAGAGGTAAGGTGTATGGAAGATCAATGAAAGTCTGTAAGTGAGTGATATATGTCCGAAGATATGCGTGTGAATATGTCCGGAGTTTTTATACACATTGTATAAATAATATTATGGTAAGCACTGATTTTATATACGCACACAGTGTGGTATAAATGAAATACACAGCGGAGATAGTCAAATGAAGATGGTCGGGGCAAGTTGGATAGGGGAAGAAGCGGAGATTGAAATGAGGATGATGATATCATAAAATATGATATACGGGAATGTTAAAAATTGAAAGGAAGATTTATGATGGATGGAAATAGACAAATAGATGAGATGAAAAGAATTGGCAATGAAAGGTGTGGTATTATATGAGGAGACGAGAAGAGGGAAAAGGGAGACCAAGTGAAAACGACTTCACATTCTTGTGGAAACTACTCTGTGTCATCTATCGCAACGACTGGAAAGGTGCGTGCGAATGAGGATGACGTCATTTCACGAACTAGTATTGACCGGGTTGAAAGGTAGGATAAGGAGATGGAGTACGAGTCAGATGGATTGGAAGATGATGAGGATGTTAGTGGATGGGAAGAGGATGCAGATGTGAGTACGCGGATCCTTCTGTCGCAGGATGAAGCGTTAGAGATGGGTGAGGAGGGAAAGTTGGAAGGGGACATAGAGAATGACGAAGAGGAGATGTCCGAGATGAGAATGTCTCCGGAGATGAGAATAGTGTCTCCGGATATAGAGGACGCTGATGAGGAGATGTCGGAGATGTCGCATTCTGATGCTACGGAAGCCGACTTGGAAGTGAGTGTATGAAAATTTGTGGATAAAAAAGATGATGGACTGACAAGTTGATTCAGCACGACCGATTTGAGCTGGATGCGGGGAAAGTACGAGGGCGTCGACGACGGACGACATGCGAGCGGATCAAGGACGCGAGCGAGAGCGGGAGCCTTCGCGAGGAGGTTCGGGTGATCATCTGGCAACGGATGTCTCATGCGAAGGAGTACCGGAAGTGCTTGGACATGATATTCGAGAAGCTGAAGGAGATCCGAGCGCTGACTACGTTCTCGTGCTCGTCGGTGATGCCGCCTGGACCGACGTTGCGTCTGGAGGAGTTGCGACGGTTCTCTACGACACTGGAACTGCTTCAGCTGTCGAATGTTGCATACCTTCCGAGAGCGTTGAGCGGGTTCGATGGACCGATCCGGTTGGAGCGGTTGAGAAAATATGTTGGGCCGGTGACGTACATGCAACAGATAGATGCGCCGGTACTGGAGCAGTTGTTTGTGAGTACCACACTTCAGGAGGTGTATTCGGTGGAGCATGTGATGAACAAGTTGGAGCGGATCATGACGGTGGAAGTGTTGCTGACGGGGGGAGTGGAGTCGGAGTTTGTGGTGTTGGAAGAGACGGATGATGTGTGGATGGAGGCGACAGCTTTTCTGTTGGAGATGATCGGTGATTATTCCGGGGATGCGAGTAAGGAAGTGATGACATTGACGGTGTATGTCAGTTCGGACTTAGAAGTGGTGAGTGGAGGGGAGTGATCTGTGTGAAACGATGTGCTAACTGGGGATCGATTAGGTGGAACGACTGCCTCTGGTGCTTCGAAGAGTGTCGAAGTACATGAAGAGGGTGAACGTTGTGACGGTTGTGACGTTGAAGCATGAAATAAGGTGGAAGGGGAAACCGGGGATGAATGGAGTTGGATGGAAGTTGTCTGTGAGGGAGGAGGGAATGGATGTGATGCAGATGAGAGCGATGATGAAACATGGATTGGGATCGGCGGATGGAGAGATGAGTGTTCCTGACGAGTAAGGAGTATATTGGTAATAAGATCATCATGACAATGGAACGAGGCATGGGTGGGAAGGACGCGAACATATGCGAGCGAAGATGTTCGGAACTCACAACGCTCAGAGCGGACATATCAAACGAACATGGTTCCGATGACATAGTAATCATCAATGCGTACATACTTCATTAGGTTAATTAACCCGGAGGAAGTCCGGACATATTCAAGCGAATATGTCCGCCAGATTTTAGTCTAAGTGATGAATATGAGTCCGAACATATTCAAGCGAATATGTCCGCCAGATTTTAGTCTAAGTGATGAATATGAGTCCGAACATATTCAAGCGAATATGTCCGGATGTTTACATTATATTATTGGAATGGCATGTGTATAAGGATACATTTGATATACGGAAACTGAGTGGTATGGATGAGATACTAAGCGGAGATAGTCATCTGAATATCATCGGAGAGAAGTTAGCACATGCCGGGGCAACCTACACAGATCTCGAATTAGATTATATAATGTTACATTCATCCAAAATATAGAATCGAAGACGTCTTTGTGACGATGGGAATTGAAAACCCCATGCCGAACGTACACGGATCGACCATCATCAACATCTCGTGAGCACACACTCGGACTTGAAGAGGGCGATACCAGTTACCGCATTTGGCATAGTGTGTTTTTTGACAGGTGCGGGGTTTCCCGCTCTCACTGTCAATACCTGGGACGCAGTTCTGACTCCGCGACTGCGTGCGCGCTCGTTGATCATTCCTCGCTGCTCACCATCACGGCCGACCATCGCATCATCTTCGGTACAATGCCCCGCCAACAGACTCCGCGATCCCGAAGCCGGATGTTGGCCGACCCGGTGAGTGACCGATCGCAATGATCTGATCGATCGCAGGCGTGCTAACGCGTATGTTAGTTGTCGCTGGATCTCGAACTGGGGATCATGTTCGGTCCACGGCTCTACACACGGCAGGATCGGGCGACGATGGAAAAGCGGTGGCAGGCGAGGGTGGCGTGCATGGCGGCGAGTAAGGCGGGAGAGTTCGACCGGCGAACGCAGTGGATAGTCATCGAGTACGTTGTTTTCCATGTCACGCGCGATTTACAGTCTAACTCGATAGTTCCAGGGATGGGTGGCATCGAACGACGCGCGACCGACCGAACGCGGATAGGCGGGAGCACTGCACGGTGCGGGAGATGTGGCGAACTCTACGGGGCACAGCTGTGGAGGGTCAGAGGCGGCACGTTTACAGGGTGAGGGTTACACAGGTACGTTTTGATATTCGATTGGAGTTGGAACCCTTGCTGATGTCTGATCTGGGGTATTGCAGGAGTTGAGACGGCACCTCCGCGACCAGCTTCCTATGTGAACAGGTCGGAGGGTCTCATTCGATTGAACTTCCCCTCCTCAGGCGGCGCGTGTACGATTACCGTGATTCCCGGCTGACTTCTTGGTATGCCCCTTCCGCCATTCGTTTTTCCGATTCTTCTCCTGTCATTTCTTGTTATCTGTTCACTCGTTTGGTGTATTCTGTGGACGTTCATTTCTTGGTATACCCCCTCCCTTGCTACCTGTACGGTCGATTGTTAGAATCCCAGACTTCATTGTACAATTGTACATATATCCTAGACCCCATTGTATATACCCCACAACCCGATGTATCATACCCGCAACAAAATCTATACGAAGCTAGAATGTTATGTATCATAAATACCCATTATTGCAGAGTGTATGCGCATATAGTCAGCCAATGGAGCAGAGGGGAAAATATTAGTCCGAACATCTTCAAGCGAACATGTCCGGAGTTTTGAGAGTACATATGTAAACATTAAGATATATAATAACATGTTGGGATGGACACGGTTATCAAGTGTTAGAGAGGATATATTGAGCGGACATAGTCAGGCGAATATCATCGGAGTGAAGTTGGCGCAGATAGGATGAGGCCGGAGCGGAGGTTGAAACGATGATAGTGATGTCATAGAATATGATATACGGGGAAGGTGAAAAGATGGGAAGGAAGATTTGTGATGGGTAAAAATAGGTACATTGATGAGGCGAAAATAAGAATTGGCAATGAAAGGTGTGGTATATATGAGGAGGCGAGAATGGGAAAAAAGAGAGCCCAGGTGGCAGCCTCTTCAAATTCCTGAGGATCATAATCGCAACGTCTCCACATTCTTAACGAACTTACTCGCAAAGAGGGCATCAGACTTTCGTTAGTAAGGTGAGTGCGAGAGTGGATGACGTCATTGGCACAAATCGTATTGATGGAGTTGAAACGCAGGACATGGAGTTCAACGACGACTCGGAAATGAGTGAACGGGAGGCCGACGTGGACATGAGTACGCGGATCCTTCTGGCGCCGGAAGAAGTGTTAAGAATAGGTGAGAGGAAGACATTGAGGGAGAAGTCATTCGATGATGAGGATGCAAGAATGGTGGAGGGGGAGCGGATTGAGGAAGACGAGTCGATGGATCAATCGTGGCATCCTGATGCTACGGAAGACGACTTGGAAGTGAGTGTAGCGATAATCAATGACGAGGGAGGCCGAAAGACTTACGTGATTATGCAGCACGACCGATTTGAGCTGGATGCGGCGAAAGTACGAGGGCGTCGACGACGGACGACATGCGAGCGGATCAAGGACGCAAGCGAGAGCGGGAGCCTTCGCGAGGAGGTTCGGGTGATCATCTGGCAACGGATGTTTCATGCGAAGGAGTACCGGAAGTGCTTGGACATGATATTCGAGAAGCTGAAGGAGATCCGAGCGCTGACTGCGTTCTCGTGCTCGTCGGTGATGCCGCCTGGACCGACGTTGCGTCTGGAGGAGTTGCGACGGTTCTCTACGACACTGGAACTGCTTCAGCTGTCGAATGTTGCATACCTTCCGAGAGCGTTGAGCGGGTTCGATGGACCGATCCGGTTGGAGCGGTTGAGGAGATATGTTGGGCCGGTGATGTACATGCAACAGATAGATGCGCCGGTACTGGAGCGGTTGTTTGTGAGCAGTACGCTTCAGGAGGTGATGCTTGTGGACGATGTGTTGAAGAAGTTGAAACGTATCAGGCAGGTGGAGGTGTTGTTGACTGGGGGAGTGGAGTCGGAGTATGTGGTGGCTGATGAGACAGACGATGTTTGGATGGAGGCGACAGCGTTCTTGCTGGAGATGATAAGTAAGTCAGGGATAGCGATTACGCACGCGTGGGCTGTAGTGGTATACGTTACCGCAGAGTTGGAAGTGGTAAGTGGGGGAACTGTTCATGAGATCGGAAGCTAACTCCGTGTTTCATAGGTGAAACGGCTGCCATGGGTGTTTCGAACTGTGACGGAGTACATGACGGGTGCACGACTAGTGCTGGTTGTTACGACAAAGCATGAGATACGGTGGTCGGGTAAAGCTGGGACGAATGGGAAAGGATGGGAATATAGTGTGTGGGAGGACGTGACGGAGGAGAGCGATATGAAAGCGTTGATGAATTACGGCCTGGTAGATGCGGACGGAGAGTATGTTGTTCCCGACGAGTAAGGTCGCGATTGTGATTATTATATGACGGTAGTAAGGTCGACCCAAAATGGGATGCGATGTGAAGTGTAAACGTACGCGGACATATGCGAGCGAACATGTTCGGAAGACATAACGATGACGCGGACATACACGAAAGAGGATGTTTGGACGAGTTATGGACGACGTGAACATAGAAGCGGGCATATGCGAGCGATTATGTGCGGCACTGTATGTTCTTATGTGGATCGTAAGAAGATAACATGTTCGGAACTCACAACAATCAGAGCGGACATATGCGAACGAAGATGTTCGGAATTCATAATACTCATAGTGGACATATTCAATTGAATATGTTCGGATGACGAAGCACATCAGCGTGTATATACACAGTTCATTATGTGCAGCGACGGGAAGCAATCGATGAGCACAGCTGAGTACGATGTCAGTTCTGCGGTGATGGATTTGCGACGGCGATTGAGCAGCATGCCGCGGAGTGGGAAAACAA
This sequence comes from Antrodiella citrinella, assembly GCA_004802725.1. Classification (NCBI taxonomy): domain Eukaryota; kingdom Fungi; phylum Basidiomycota; class Agaricomycetes; order Polyporales; family Steccherinaceae; genus Antrodiella; species Antrodiella citrinella. The sequence goes on from SGPM01000461.1 coordinate 11,567, forward strand.
TTGATTGTAGAGATAACAAATGTTATGCAAAAAGATATCTTGCACGAAGCGAAGGTATGACGTCCGGTTGTCCCTTGACAAGCGAGCGGTTGTGATAGACCGATTGCATGTAAAGGAAGACAACCGGCGTCATACCTTTGCATCGTGCAGGACTCGAACCTGCGACGTTGCAACGGGAAGCGCCGCGCTCAAACCACTGAGCTAAATTGCCGACAAAATATAAAGGTTGGTACCATGTTTTGTGAGGGGGCCGATACAGATGTGATGGAAGTCCGACAAGTGGTCAATGAAAACGGTAGTATTTGGGACCGCGCGAAGACACGAATTTATGGTGCGATGGAGGGACTGAATGAATTCATATTTGCAATGGTAGGACCAGAGTGGTTCCAGCGTGACGGGATAACGCTAACCGGTCATTTGAAATTGGCATCCAAGTTGGGATTCAGGACATGAGATGCGGAAGAAGGCAAGGGAATATGTCCGGAAGGCTATTGGGCAGATTTGAGAAATCCAGTGATCGGAGATTGAACTCTTCTGATGGCGGCGACTCAGGGTAACCCGTAGACGCCTGAAGTAAATTAGGCGGGAACGCGATTTGATGTGTAAGATTTGAAATTGAATTGGAAGAAAACATATATATATGAGCCTATGGGGCGGGGAATGACGGACTGCATACGACATGAAAAAGCACGCCGCGATTCCGCATAGCGAAAGAGTTGCATTGGATTCAGAGGTGAATAATTTAATATGAATCATTCGTTCATAGTGATTGATGATGTCACAGGAGCAATGGGACGGAGAAATGACAGAAGCCACGTGGAACGGGCATTCCGATGTGAGTGGGTTGAGCGTTTAAAAGAAGATAAGGAATTAAATGAAATGGTTGTAGGTGGACCGACTTGAGCTGGATGCGGGTACGCTTGTTGGACCTGAATTGCGAACGGTGTCGGAGAGGATAGCGGCAGCGTGCGAGACGAACATGTTGGACCACGTGACTAGTGTGATAATATGGGAACGGATGACGCACCCGCGAGAGTATCGGCGGTGCGTGGACATGATATTTGCAGAGCTGTACCGCATTGGGTATTTGGAGGTGTTTATCTGCTCACCGATCATGCCGCCGGGACCGACGTTGCGACTGGACAAGTTGCGTGGGGCATCCACGACACTTACGGAGCTTGGGTTGACTGGCCCCGAGTACGCTCCGCTCGCGTTGTCTGGGTTCAGTCGGCCTGTCCGATTTGAATGTCTCACGACGTATAGTGGTCCGGCAGCGTATATGCGACGAATGGAGTGCCCGAAGTTGGAAAGGCTGCGTGTCAGCGTGTATGCGGACGAAGAATGGCTGTTGTCGGAGGTGGTGGAAGGACTTATGGCGGTAAAGTTGGTGCACTTGCTCGTGGTACCCCGTGAGGATGCGATCGTGTACCATGTGCAAGCGCATGCTCAGGAATGGCAAAGGAGAGTTGCAGGTATGCTCAATATACTGAGTGGGAGTGGAGTGGTGCGTGAAGGGATGTTGGTTATGGCGTTGTGGATTGAAAAGGCTTTGTCGATTGTGAGTGGTGATGATGATCAGCAGATGTGATGTGCACTGACTCCTGATTATATTTCGCAGATGCCGTTGATTGAGAGTATACGGACAGCAATGAAGGAACTGCGAGTGGTGGGAGAGGTATTTCTTCGGACGACGATGCACGACGTGCATTGGCGGAAGGTGACTGTGGAAGATGACGATGAATGGGAAGAAGAAGTCGGGGAAAGCGAGAGTAGTTCAGCGGGGATGAGACTGATGTTGAAGCAAGGGCTACGGGTGGAAGAGAGAGCGATATAGTATAAACCGCGAAGGGTGACAATAAAATTGACATTGTGATGACAAGGGAATGAAACATGTCCGCACGCGCGCAGAGCAGAAGCTTGTCTCGAATAATATCTGAATAAATATCACACCTCCAAGTATTGTATGAGCTTCTCCCAAAGTGCGGCGTCATGCGATCGAAAACCATCGGAGCATAACATTCATCACCCAGGAATGCCACACCCTAGCCAACTTGGTCCGATGATATGCGCGTGATTATCGTCGGAACGTGCAACAAAGTTAACGTAGTTGTAAAGTGGGATCAGGCCACGTCCGATGATATTCGCGCGAACATGGTCGAATGATGTATCATTATGACTACGATGAGACAGGGGTGTACAATGGCAGGGCCATGTGTGGTGTCTATATATACTGCAGTTCATTGTCGTCGTTGTTCATCAGATACAGGGCTCGATCATATGCCTACGATTATGTCCGGATGACATACACAGAGAAACTCAGATGTCAAACAAGGTTTGAGCGGAGACTCATATGGTCAGGGTGGAGTACGAAATTATTGAAGGGGAGATACGACTACAATCACAATGTGATCAACGATCTCAAAGTTACGACTGACGAAAATACTCACTCGTACCGTGACTTGAACAATGTCCACAGAACAATTGTCGGAGCCGGGGGCAAACCCGGAAAATCGCAGGGACGAGGACGCTGCTACGATCGCCAAGAGGATGCAAGACAATCTCGAACTTGAAGAGCAAGAGTCGCAAGGAGAGGTAAGCACGCTCTTGGTGAGGAATGGGCGGTAATAAGCTAATGGTTTCGAGTTCGTTCAACAGCCGAAGGCGATCAACAAGGGGAAAGGACGCGCGATGCAGGTACGTCAGCACATCAGACAATATCTGCACACGTCAGTGACAGAGAGACCCACGGTGTAGAAGAAGCAGAAGAAGAAGGCTGATGAGGACGAAGATGAGGATGAAGATGATGAGGACGAAGATATCGCGATGGTACGTGCTCGTATCGTTCGGCTGTTAATATTGTACTGATCGCCATGGCACCCTCATGCAGTTGGACGCAGAGATGAATCCCGATAGGCAGGAACCGGAAGACGAGGTAGCGGATGACGAAGAGTATGGAAAATCGCAGAAGGTGAGTACTCAAGAGTCTGCCACATGGCTCAATGAGTTGATGCGAACATATCTCCGTAACACAGAAGAAGGCGCCAAGGACGAAGAAGGGACGAACCAAGACTTCGGGAAAGAAAGCGGCTGTGGTGCTGAAGAGACCGACGGAGGTTGGTCTTCCGAAGTGGGAGCAGCAGCAGGCTGAGTTCCGCAAGGAACTTGACGCGGCGACGCTTTTCTACGCCCCGACACTGCTCGTGGAGGGAAAATCAGAGGAATTTCATCTGATTTTCCGCCGCTACAACCTGCGCCAACCGGAGGAAGGGGGCGTCCTATCGTTGATGAAGTCCTTGGACGAGCAAGTGCGTGAGTGGTGGTCGGAGGACGCGGTGATATGCCTCGTCGTTCGACCGGAACAAATCTCGAACGCGGACGCGCTCGCTGAGAAACAGAAGACTCCTTTGGCGGACTACACGCAGTACGAGAACATCGAGTGGAGCCCGGCCCACGCGGAAGAAGAACGACTTGCGCTTGGTGGGCTTCACCGGGCGCGAGCGTTGGAACGACTCCGAAAGAAGTACGATCAGCGAGTGGAGAGAGCGACGAGACGGGCGACCCGTGTGCAGAACCAGAAGAAGCGTGACCCGGCAGCGGAGGCGGATGCGTTGAATGAGTTGGCGGTTGCGGAGCGGGACTCGCAGACACTGAATTGGTGGCTGTTCCGAGTGCTCGATCAATGTACGTAGTATCCCATATGGTTGACGGCAGCATGTTGTGCTGAAAAGTTGGCTTTCAGCCAAGGTTTCCATAGAACTCGCGCAATGGCTTTCGGCGAACACGACGAGGAAGCAGGTCGTCGCACAGGACAGTGAGCAGATGGTGTCGCGCGTTCGGGAGGCGATGGGCGAGGGCCGCGGAGTGTTCTTGTCGCGAGAGATGGGCTCACCGGAGTGGATGACGGCCATCAAGAAGAACTGCTCGAAGGGAACGAACTTGAACGGAGGTCCAGGACAAGTCGGGAAGGCGGTGCTTGTGCCTCCTTGGCTGAGGATGGTGATCTGGCTCCTCCCCTGGTCCTACTACCACACGTCGGATGTGACGAATCCGAAGATCTGGGTGAGCAGTTACATGAGCGGTGTACCGTCGGTGAGCGTTATTTGGTGTAACAGGGATCGAATTATTGCTGAACTACGCTGACTACTTCATATGTATTTTTCCCAGGTGTGGCTTCATTTCATCGAGCAGTGGGCGTTGCAGCTCACATACATGAGTTCGATGGAACCCCTTGACAGCCACTTCCGTCCGGTACAAATTATCGTTGCATACAGGAAATGGTACAAGTGCGCGAAACGCCTCGTGGAGGCTCAGATGTTACGGTCCAAGGTCAACGCGTCGGCTGGAGCGAAGAACGGCAATTCCGACGATGAGGAAACTCCGGAGGATAACCCCATCGACCCCGACACCCGCGTCCCAGGAGCTACTGTCCTCCTGACCGACGACCAACTGACCAGGTTGAAGAAGATGGCGGCTAAGTGCCGCGAGAGCGACATTATCCAGGGGGTGAGTGACACATACTCTGCTGAAGAAATGGAGGAACCCGACGTGGATACGGATGCGTACAATGAAGAGATCATGGTGGAGTTGGACCGGCACTTCAACACGATGATGCGCCCGGTCTTGGACGACTTCATGTGTCCGGACTCCTTGGAATGGAAAGCTGCTTGGTGGAAGATGACAGATTTCTCATACCAGTACCTGCTGGCGCAGTGGAAGAAATTGGGGTACACCGAACCGGAAATGGACATCCTGGAGGCGCGTTGGCTGTGTCAGACATATGTGCGCGAGAGGACGTACTCCCCATATATGACGGATAGTGCCGCGGCGGCGCTGTACACCAGTCTCCTTGGTGTCAAGGAGGGTCTGAATTGGGTGAGTGACTACTCTTTTCTTCGTGACCATTCAGAGTGTCGGACCGGACCTGACCCCCCCATTCCTTATCATTCACCGTCCGAACATCTTCATTCGAATATCATCGGTCGTTTATGTTCCGCACAACGACCGGACATATGCATTCGAACATCATCGGGTGGATATCGCGCTTGTGGTCTTTTGTGGTGCGAACATCCGATGAAGTGCGAGTGCATATGTCCGGTCGTTGAAATGGCGCCCCATTGTCGTTTTTCGATACATGACCACTGACTCCCACAATGCAGTTTGCTTTCATGATAGAGCCGTTGTCCTTCACATTGGCTCGAGCAAAGTACGATCCAAACAACGTTGACCCCCTCCACATTGCGATGCAGACATTGACGGAGACGGGACAAATCGCTAGCAAGGAAGATGCCTCAGATGTGGTGAGTGTCAAAATGATGTTCTATTCGTTGTGAGGTTGTTGACAGACACATTGTCATGATTAGTTTTTCGAGTTCATCCTTCACAACCGGAAATCGCACTTCGTCCCGCTCACTGCGCTGGTGATGAACAACATGGGAGGCCCTCTACAGGCGTTCTTGTCTGCGGACAGGTCAACCCTTCTGAAGACGATGACCACGGACTTGGCGCAATTCAAGTCGTCCGACGTCGGAAAATTTCTTCTCAACTCTAGTGGTGACATCTTTGCGTTGCAGACGGACACGCTCAAAGGCTACTTGAATTCCCTCCAGCTCGCGTACAAGGCTGCAGCAGCCTCGAAGCGCGCGGGAACGTCGAAGACACCTGCGA
>SGPM01000462.1:0-17218 GCA_004802725.1 Antrodiella citrinella
ATAAGATGGAGATGAAGATGGGTCGGTCGGTGCGAACAGACCCCGCAAGTAGAGAGTGTGTTTGAGTGAGGGAGAGAGAAAAGCCAGGCATCCGATTCCTTGAAGTGAGGCATGCGAAGGAAGGGAAAGTGGGAGGAAAGTCCGAGTGAGTGGGATGGACACTGCGAAAGTCCGACGAACAGAGCCGAAATCACGACTTCGATCAAGGTGTTACATACATAAGAGGGAGCGACAACGAGCGAAGACGAAGACGAAGACGAAGACGAAACGACAGGAGTAAGGGAAAGACAGGACGGGCGATGCTCGCAGTAAATTACGCCGGGAGAGAATCTAGGATAACATGGTGACAAGAAAGACCAATCAAAGGAACGCAGCGAAGCAGTGATTAAGGTGCTTAGTGGAGTACAGTAGATTGCAAAAGCGAAAGCCACCGAAACCAAACGGGAATGAAAATGTTGTACCTTATACGGATGGCTTGGGTGTGAAGATGCAGGTGCGAAGCGACCTTCCTCCATCCACGAAAGCAGGGTGTGCGCGATCATTTTCGGCGGACTCTGTGTCGGGCGGTAGGCGAGGTGAGAGCCAGAACGACTAGAGCGAGGTGAGCGCAGTAGAGGGGGGAGGTGATCCGGATTGGCATATACAGATAGATAGGACGTCTTGATATATGTTGAATAGATTTGCACGGAGCCGATGACTGAGGAGACGAGACAAATGGTGGTCATCTCACAGAAACGACAGGAGTCAAAAGGTCCGGACGGAAGACGAGAGGGTCAACGTCATGAATACTGCATATACGGCGAGACGACGTGATAGTCCATCGTCGCCGGTACACACATATTCGACAGCTCGATCGCGCCGTTATGATACTGTCCACCTCCACCGGGACCCGCGCCACCCATGAACTCGAAATGCAGGGCGTTTTGCGAAGCAGGCCCTGCGAAACCGTTGTGCTGCGGGGAGTACTCCGGTGCAGAACCAAGGGAATACGACCCCTGGTAATCCGGTTTGCCACTCATGTTGTGTCGCTGTTGTTGCTCGTCATGCGAGTACGAGAACGGAGCGTCGTCGGAGTGACCATGGAGATGTTGCTCGTTCTGCTGCACCTGGTCGTTCTCAGCGGAACTGGGATACCCGCCAGGATACTGCAAGCCATTCTGATCGTCCGTTGGCCCCACATCCTACAACGACAAACGACGGGATCAATAACGCGTCGAACATCACAGGATCAATGACGATACACACCTCATCATGCAACGCAAACGCTAGCTCGCCCTGGGCTTGCCCATCCGATTGCTGAGCAGCAGCCGACGCAGGATCATCACACACATCGCCGCTCCGCGACCTCGAGAGGGGTTGGGAATGTGGCTGGGGAGTGTGATTGCCGTTCACGTCCAGTTCGTGGAAGAGTTCCAGTATCTGTCCAGACGCGCTGAAAACACAAGGAAAAGAATGAATTAGTACAACGAAACCCAAGCGTCATTAACGTTAGGCGCAAGAAGATCAGGGGGTGCAGACGGAGCAAGCGCATGAATCAATCGGAGCCAATTGTCCACGTCACGTACAAGACGCCTCCAACGCCGTCAATTAAAACATAAGAACACAAGCAGGCAGCAAGGAGGTCTACAAAATAGAGGAGTGCAGCTGATCGAAGCAAATCAATCACTGCATACCCTTGACGCCACAGCGCCACGGATTGACAAAAATGATTATATGCAGGCCCTTCAAACACGATAAGTCCGTCTCATTGTCACGGATCGTTCACATATAAAAGCAGCAAAAGGTAGAGCAAGGAGCAAGAGAGAGCACAGAAAAGGGGGGGGGGGGGCGGAGGGTTAACTGCAGCTTACCTGGGTCTCCTCTCGAATCCATTTCCAGACGCGTTGTCCACTTGCAATTCGCTGCTTTGCATCTTCCCACTGCCAGCTTCGCTCCAATTCCCGCCACTGGTGTAACTGCTTTCACTCCCCGCCACACTCGCGAAGCTTCCGAACCGCGAGAACGGATAGTTCGACGAGACCGCCGAGGCGTCGTCCTCCGTGTCCGGATCCTCCGCGGAGAGGCTCCGCCGGGCGTGGAGATGCATGTGCTGCCCGTTGATCGATGATGATGATGAGGGTGTGGTGAGGTTGGGCGAAGACGAGGCGCCACTGGAATCGGCCCCGCTGGACGTCGGCGCATCTCCAAAGGAGAAGCCTGGAGAGGGCAAGGGTCCCGGTATCGGCGCGGGGATTTCGCGCGACGGGACTGAGAACATGGCACCGGCGGACTGTCGTGTGGAGTATTGCGAAAGGAGAGGCATCGCATGGTTGCTCATGAAAGCCTGAGAGATCCGCGGAGGCGACTCCTCGAAAGCGGCGTTTTCTTCGTGCATATGCGACGCGGGCATGCTCATGCGCGAGAACATTGCTGGCCGACGTGCGATCTGACCGTGACCTTGTGGGTTCAACAGGCCTAAAGACCGACCGTTAATTCCCCCACCATTCATTATCTGCGCATCCAAGACGTGTGGCATTGAACCACGACGCAATATATTGAGATCACCGGCAAGCGGACCGCCTTGGCTCGACGTCAGGTGTGCGTAAGGATGGCCGCCAAGTCTAGTCATGTTGGTGTCCACGGAGCGACGACGGATGCTAGGATCAAGGAGACCGTTGTCGGGGCGCAAGTGTCCGCCGTGCTGCATGAACGACAAGGGTGAAACGCGCTGCTGATGTGGAGCTGAACCTTGGCCGAAGAAATTTTGGCCAGGAGGCGAGACGATGATGGGTAAGGAAGGTCGTCTTTGATTTCGCAAATGCTCTGGGATACCCATAAGACCCGAGGCCAGGTTCATCGAGTGCTGCTCTGCGGGCGTCGACGGTATCGAAGGGGAGCTGCCTACTGAACCATCGCTTGGAGGAGGTCCGAACGGGAACGGGTTCCCGAACAGAGAAGTGTCGATACCCACAGAGAGATCTGGAGTAGACTCAGACTGGCTTCGTACAATGTTCAAGGAAGGTGATGTGGTAGGATGTGAGGTAGCTGCTGGTGAGACTTCAGTGGCTGTGGACGATATGCCACTATCAGGTGAGTTGGTGGTTGGTTTAGATGAAGCATCTTGAGATGAGCGCGACGAGGAGGGAGAGGTATCAAGATCAACAGAGGCGCCAGGTAATGGCGACGAAGCGGACGCTGGCGATGAGGGCCGTGAGCCACCGTTGTCGAGCTTGGTGCCTTCAGCAGTGTCAGTGGCAGTAGCATCGTCTGTTTTCTTGGTAGCAACATCGGCTTTCCTCGCTTGAGATTTTGTCTTTGCTCGTCTGACAGACACGTCAGTGTCAGGATACACACACAGCATAGCCACAACATACCGGTTCTGGAACCATACCTGTCAAAACAGAGAACACGTTGAGTATGAACACTATCCGTCAGATCGTGGACGTGGACGCACCTGGACGCCTCTTGGTGTCATGCCCAATTCCTCTGCCAGTTTCTTTCGCAATGTCGCGTTCGGCTTCGTGTCATACTTGTACACGTCCTCCAAGACCTTCAGCTGACTCCGCGTGGTGCGCTTCCGGTGCTTGACCTCGTTGGGCTGATAGGGATAGAAGGTGCGCATGTCCACCTGGCCGGGATCCATGCCTGGCGGTATCAGACCTGGCACGCACGTCGAGGAAGGGTGACCGTGCGGAGCGTGAGAAAGGGGGAGATGCTGCTCGAGCGGGTCGACGTCGTACGGAGAGTAAGAGTTGTAAGGATCGTGGAGGTGGTGTGGGTGTTGAGCATAGGAATGGTGGTTCGGGAGTGTGCCTTGGAAGTGCGAAGGGAAGGAGGAGACGTTATAGAGGCCGGTATGCGCGTGTGGGTGTTGCGGGTCGTGGAGGGAATGCTGCTCTTGTGCGTGGGGGTTGAGAGAGCGCAGCGACTCTAGACCGTGGAGATCCATTTAATTCGCAAGAGGTGGGGGCACAGACGAGTTGCAAGGCCGGGCTGAAAGATGACGAAAACGTTAGGAAAACTGACAAGCAAGCGGGAGATGGGTGAGGGAAACGAAGAACGCACCCTGGGATGGTGTTGATGCTTCACTAGAACACAGCCTGCTGGGTAGACTGGCGGTGCGTGGTTGGCGAGGCCCGATACAAGATAGAGAGCAGTAGGACAGTGGGTGTAGGACGCGCACGACGGGGGTGGTCGAGACAGACGGCGACGCGACTGGGATAGGGAGATAGAGAACGGATGTTGGGATGTTGGAGGAGGAAAGGAGAAAAGAGTGGACGAGGAGGAAGGAGAGGCGAGAGGAAGAGAGATCAGGGACAGGGCAGTTGATCATGCAGCGCTTAACAGGCGCCCTCTTCAGATTTAGGCTGCTACCTCTCAGATCTCCGTGTTCCGCCCAGGAGTGTCGAACGTTCAGCTGCGACAGCGGGGCGAGCGAGCGTGTCGAGGTCGCCGTGCTCGACAGCGACAAGAATGAGGACGAGGACGGAGGCAAAAAAGACTTTTGAGGCTAGTTTTGGCTAGGCTGTCAGGGAAGAGCTGCTGGTGATGTCCCGAAACGGCGTCTCTCTCTTTGAGATGCAGAAGTAGAACTCGAAACTATCAATCGAACGGTGGTACGGCGCCCTGTTGACCATGCCCCGACACAGCAACAATCGTAGCGACAATGTGGACAGACGACGCGGCGGGGACGAGGGAGGAGGAGGAAAGAGAGAGAAAGCGCCCACAGTTCCCTGGCCAATCGTTTCCAGATACCTTTGCGCATAAACGGGCTTCCCAAGGCCCTTGCCAGGCCTTCCTTCCTGCGTATCCGCGGGGGATTCGCCACCAATTGCCCCATACATCCGGCCAATTCCTCTCCTTTTTCGTATGTACATACATACGTTCAGCGAATTGTCGACGAATGTGTCTCCCATATGGGACGGCGTAGACGACGATTGGTGAGCATCTGAACATCATCCATCAGAGAATACTCATTCTGTCCATCTCGCCATCTGCCCTGTAAATTCCCCTCAGACCTCCATGATCTCATGAAAGTCGGCAGGACACGTTTCTACTGTACTACTCACAGCTCCTCGTGATCATCTTTCTACCGCAAACTCTGATCTCGTCTCTGCCCTGTCCAACACTGCTCTGCATATCCCCTCGTCCCCAAGCGACGCGATCAACTGATCTGCACAGACTCCGATGTTCGTATTGCTTCCCCCAATTTGGCTGCATCTTGTGCTGGCCTTCCAAAGACGTTCTGCAACGCTGCAACCTGCGACCAAATTGCCTCCGTTTGTGGAAATCCCCGGACAAGTATGGCAGTTGCCGGGACTGTGCAGTTCCCAGTTCGTGCTGCCGGTTCCGTCTTCCCAAACACCCTCGGATCCGCACCCATCTCTTCCACCATGCACCCATTCCATTCCAACACGACTGCGTTTCTCGCCCCCATGGTCTCCGATCCACCGCACGCAATCGGAGTGCTCGCAAAAACCCCATCACGGCCCCCGTCACCAACCAAACAAATGGCACACCAAACACGAATGTTTTGTAGCAGCGTCCCCCTGCAAGCTGTGGGCTGGGGTCGGTCCTGATCAATACTTGACTTATGGGCGCGACTTCAGGAACCATCGCAATCTCTTGTCAGGACGCCAACCTTACTATTGGCCAAGGCCGAAAGATTAGATCCCCGGGTCCTAGAGAGGACCGCTGGACGCTGTCCGCTCTTGTCGGATGGCGTTACGAACGCGAACGTGAACATCCTCCTCTGCGCATTCTTCGGTCACGTTGAGCAGCATCGGAGCCGGGACGTGGTCAGATTCTCGAGGTGGCGTTGATCTGCCCATTACACTGTCCGGAGGTTTACCTCAAGTGTATGTCATTCCAACACCGCAAACATTCTTTCCCGCCCCAGCACCACCAAGCCTGAGACCGCTCGTCTGCATGGGTATAACTGGGTCTAACGTCTAAAGTATAAGCTTCGGGGCGATCGGTACGTTTGTAACTGTATCTTATGGTTGTACGGATGGCGAGCTTTTGATGTTTCTTCATCCTAGACGGGCGGGCGTGGCGAACTCGGACACGACGGACGTTCGGAGGGACGAACAGGACCCTCCGAGGATCGGCTCGGACACACTCAGATGTGCCAGTGCGCTGGCGATGGCCAAATCTTACACCCGCACGTTCCATATTCTGCATGCACATATGATACAGTACTTACTTCCGGCCCCTCGAGTACCCATCCCAGCATCCGGATCAATCACATGGCGTACGTTGCCAGTGCATAAACACCGGGCCCTTTCGAGTACCTGCCGGAGAAACTAGCAGAAACTTGCTATCAGTCGGGATGTTATGTTGTTCCCGGGCTTAAGATAGCCACACTTAGGATTTCTGACCCGTCCGTCCCTCCGTGTGGCGTAGAAAGGCTATGATATGATTGCTGGGCGGTCGATTTCGAAATTCCACACTGTGAGTATCCTCCTCCCGCGGAAGTTGTCAGTGACGGAAGTGAGATTGAGCTTGATGACTACGCAACGAACAGTCTAATAGACCTTGCTTGCGAAGTGACAAACAACTTGAGATCCGGGGGTGTCTGTCTGCCAGTACGATGACTTGATAGTAGCATGGAGTACGTGCAACGGTTACCGTTGTAAGTCGAACGAAGTCGAACGAGGTCGAACGGTACCGCGGCCGGTGATACAAAAGACCTAACATTACAAGCAGTACAGAACCCGAGGCAGTGTTACTGTCACCTTGCTGACAACCGTACGTCGTCGTCGGTCCCACTGAGACTCCAGACGTGATAAGAACAAGATGACATCGATCAAGAAAGTCGAAGTGAAAGCCACCGTGAGCGGTACCCACGAAGTCTAAGTGAATCTTCTCTGAATCTTCTGAATCTTTGTCAAGTCAACAGGAGACAGTTGACATGGACAGTTCAACGCGTTCTTCGAAACATGTTCTACGAGGGAAGGCTATGTTCATGTATACCAGTATACCAACCGTAACGGGGCCAGCAACACAATATTGATATGCATATGCTTTGACTCCAAGCTGCTGTCTGGAGCGTCGTCGACGTGCCAACGTTAACGCGTTCGGACCTTCTCATCCAAAGTAAACTGATTGTGACTTCAGACCGCAACAACCTGAACTCACAGCTGTGTAAGGTGGTTCATTCGTGCTCGAAGTCACGACAAGGGCATATGTATTCTTACTCGATCAAACTAGCTAGCTAAGTAATGCATGCATAAAGCGGGGGACGATTGAGGGTGGAATATATATATCTACTGTGTATAAGGAAGAAGAAAGAAAAAAAAAGAAAAAGAGGTCATAGAAAGGGTAGGGAGGAGGAGGAGGAGGAAGAGGAGGAGAAGCGCACGCCTACAACCACAAGTGGTCTGCGGGGGGACGGACAACGGGATAATAATGTCGTAAATTAAATAGGCATTAACGTTGCGAACGTGACGGAGAGAAGAGATGTGGATGGGTGGGAGATGGGGAGTAGAGCTGGCAATGGGGTGAAGGTGACAGTGATGGTAATGGGGGCAAGGCAAGAAGAATCCGTGGGGGAACATGAGAGGGAGAAACAAACAATGAAACATGATACACATATACATGGAATAATTGTGAATGGTCAAAACAAGATAAGTCAGAAATTGAGGATGGATCGGTCGGTCGGAACGGGGTCGCGTGGCAATGTGTGGACGTGAGGGTTTGCGAGGTGCGAGGGAGGCAAAGTGATGGGTGTGAGGCAGACTAATGCAAGCGATGAGGGGTCGTATGGGTGTGCGTGTGAAGTGGAAATCAAGAGACGCATGAAGGAGATATGGATATGCACAGTCTGAAGGGGCATCGTGACTCAGGGAATATGGAAAAGGTGTATCGACATCAACTGCGCGTGGAGGAAGGTATGAAATTATATAGGTATGCAAGGGATGGAGGAGAAGAGAGAGGAAAGCCATATGACACACGATAATCGTCCAAGAATCCCAACGAGAAAACCAGAACCAAGAGGGCAGATAGGGGGAAGAGCGGGGTATGCCAAACAGAGAGCAGTCAAGTGGTAGGGGGGTCGGATAGGGAATCATACAAGACGTCTTGGTCCTTTTCTTCGTGGTATCGTACTCCAATATACACGCATTGATCGAATCACAGACTGGTATCCATCGAATCGTCGTCTTCGTCGTCCGAACAGAGAATTTCGTCCAACCAACCATCCGGAACGCCGGCGAGCGGACTAGCAGGGAACGTCGCGCCAGATTGGATTCTCATCTGATCCATTCGCTCACGTGCATTGCGCACGACAGGGTGATGCGCAACCAAGGTCGCAGTGACGCGCTTCGCAGGCTCGCTTTGAAGCATTTTCTTCAGGAGAAGAACAAGCTCCGACGAGAGATCAGTGAAGTCGACCTGTGTGAAGTTGTCATGCCGCAGCCGATGCCACGATACACCTTGATCAGGTACGACAATGTTCGTCGCAGCCTCCAGCATGATCAAACCAAGACTACACAGAACAGAGCGTCAGGACGTAATGAACGCGCACAAATGGAAGAAAGAACGAACCTGAATATGTCGGCCGCTTTGCTGTACTTGCCCTGTAAAACCTCAGGCGCGAGGTAGAACTTGTCGCCCTCACGTTCGAAGCCTGACGACGTAGAGGCTGTGGTATTCGGAGTGACCACAGGCTCAGCGCGTCGTGGCCATATGGACGCCATACCGAAATCGCCAATCTTCAGTCGTCCTTCGCCAGTCACGAAGATGTTGGCAGGCTTGAGGTCCAAGTGAATGACGCCGGCGTCGTGGATGAATTCTAGCCCGCTGCTCAAGTCCGCGAAAATCTTCCAAACACGCGCTTCGTCCAGCCTGGGGAATGCCTTACCGTAGGCCCAAAGGAAATTTCCAAAGTTTCCGAGCTCGCATAGCTCCGTCTGGATGAACAGCGTCTCGTCTTCTTCCCAGCTGTCGACATAGCCAAGCACATTGGGATGACACCCGACCCTAACAGTGTGCGCTTGAGCAAGCGTTTGGTCGTGTGTGCCATAGTGTTTGCCAGCGGCTTCGGCCAGATGTTTCAGCACATCGACTTCTTCGCGAAGACGTCGTCTGTGAGATGAGATAGATGGATAAGTGGTCGTCAACGATAACATGAACTTTGTACACACCTATGCTTGACACCCTCATACCGCTTGGACTTCTTCACCGCGAACACCTGCGGTTTCTGCTTGTACCTCACCTTCATCACCCGTCCGAACTGACCACGACCCAATTCCTCAATCTCGACAAAATTCGACTCGAACCGTCCAGCCTGCTCTTCACCGAACGCGATGGAGCGCCGCGTACGGAGGAAACCACTCTGAAGGGGAAGCGAGTGGCGAGGCGCAGGCTGTGCGAAAAGCCCCATATTCTTCTTCGGAGACGGGTTCGCCGCACTGTCCGTATGGCCACGTTGATGATGTGACAGTGCGGGAGGCGGCATGTGCCTCGCCACAGCGGAAGCGGTGGGAGAGTCGATGGGTGTGGCGCTGGATGATGACGCCGTAGTGGCAGGGAAATTCCAGTCTACCAAGCCATGTAAGTATCTCACCAAAGAAAATAGGGCGTAAATCACGTACCTTTCGTCACAGTAGCCCGCGTAGGAGTCACGGAGAGTGACGTACACGTCTCACTGCCGCTGGAGAAAGCACCACTGCTGCTCCGTCGCATTATCCAGGGCGGTATGCGCCCGCTCTTTCCAGGAACACCGGGACCGAATGGTGGGACAGGCGGACGTCCCAATCCGAGACCGTCGTACCGCACGTCGCGCCGCAGTGTCGGACTCGTCTCCTCATCCTCCTCGGCTTCAACATCCATAGGAACCTGAGGCTTAGGCGGCTCTGCGACTTTGAGTGCGTTGCGCCTAATCCGCTCGGGTCGAGACGACTTGCTAGTAGCGGCCATAGGGAACGCCGCGGGAAGACTCTTACGTGGCTTGCCCTTTCCATTGGGAGCGCCCGGTACGGAAGGTGCGTTGAACTCTGGGAAACCAATCTTGTGGGTGACCGCGCTCTGCCATGGTCGATCGAGGATCTGCGCAGTCCTGACCCTCTTGACGGGAGTACCTGGGACGCGTTTCGGTTCACCCTGGCCCTTGACGGAAGACTTGCCACCACCAGCGAGATAGCGCATGATGAAGTCGTCGACACTCCGGTCGGCACTCAAGCCGTCGCTCCTCAGGCCGCCATACGACTCGTCGTCGCTGTCGAGGTTGACGACGGTCGGCCATCCAGAGTTTTCGCCTGGTGCGAAACCGGGCGTGACCAACGCTTCACTGTCACTGTTCGAGCCCATAGTACTGACAGAAGTCGACGCTCGAGGAACGCCATCGTCGCAAAAGAAGTCCCCGCCATCACTTTCGTCCAACGCGATCCCAGAGTCGCGCGGCCTGAACTTCTTAGGCAAGGGCGAGACCTCCTCCCTATGAGGCTTCTGCGGACTGGGAGTGCTGCCAGCGACGCTGAACGAGAAGGAAGAGTCCGGAGGACCGTTGCTCAGGAAGAACTCGTCTTCGGAATCGTGACCACTGGTTCCAGGCAACAATGAAGAGCCACCCCCGTAGGAGTGTCGGCTGGTCATGGCGGGCCGCTCAGAGCCGGGAACGCCAAGATGACCATTGCCGGAAGTACTGCTGGCCAAAGCGTTGCCTTCTCTGCCGGGCTGAGGTATCGAAGGACCGAAGAAGAATGTGGCGGAACTGGCGCTGGAGAAGCGGCTCAGTGCGCGGGGCTGGGTGTCGTTGCTACCGGATTCGGTGCGGATGCGGGGAAGGTTGGTAACCGACATACGTTGGCGGGAGCGAGGAGAACCTTCAGAAGACGTCGTAGATGAATTGGATGTCCGTCGGAGTCGCATCAGGTTAAGAGTCGGGAATTGAACCGTCGATGGGCTTGCGCTACTTAAGGCAGGAGATGCATGTGCTTTGGTCTAGACGAATACAACAATCACGCGAGTCAGTTATCCGAATATAGGCTGTCAAAGCGTTGCAGCGTGATTTATTGCACTCACCGTCTTGTCCACCAAAGGTGTGCTCTGGACAGATTGCGCGCTGCGCAGCTCAGCGGACACTGGGCGTGAGCGTGCACGTCGCTTTGTCACATGTCCCCCCGGGGAAATCGCCTCGACCACCTCGTCGTCATGGACCTTCCCTTGCTTCAGAAGCAAGTTGAGTCCGGTCGGTTGAAGCGGAGGTGGTTTCAGCTTCCCTTTGCCCTTCACCGTGCTCGGGGCAAGACGCTTGCCAGCGTCAGACAACTCCAAGACTTCCGGACCTGAATCATAACCGCTCTCGTCCCCCGACATATCCCTAAGTGCTTCCCTATCCTGTAGCCTGAGTCGAGTCATAGAATCCGCTTGTCGTCCTAGGATGTCCGTTTCCATCTTGTGATGCGGCGTACGAGTAGAGAAACGAGGAGCGGCGAGCGGCGCGAGACGGTCGAACCCAAGGACGCTGGACTCACTATCGTCCAACTCGCGCGCCGTCGTCAACGGTGTGAGAGTGCGCTTCCGACTGGGCGTCGCAAAGGTGACCGGTGTAGGTTTTCGCTTTGTGCCTGCTGCTGCGCTGGAGGGCGAGTTAATGTGTTTGTTGGAAAGTGCGGGTCGAGAGAGCTTCTTGATGGGCGTGCGCATCGGCATGGGCGAAGAGGAAGGTACGAGAGGCTGAGAGTAAGACGAGGAAGGTGCGAGGAAATAACCGTCGTCGTCGTGGTCCGGCCAGGCCGAACGAGCCTTCGGCGGACGCGTTGCTGTCGGGCGAGGAGAAAAGGAGGCTGGGAGAGGCGACGAGAACACGTCGTCCTCGTCCATGGGCATCGCCTGCCTCTTGAGTGGAGAGGGAGTCAAAATGGGCGGCGCACGGTAGGCCGAGGGCGCCATTCGCGAGGGCGTAACATGCTTTGCGTAGGGCGATATGTCGCGTCGAGTGGGTCTGTAGAGGCGGTATTCCGAGGGTGGTGTGGACGCAAGCATGGTGGACGAAGGACAAAGGAAGGTGGGGGGTAGCGCGTCTTTAAGTGCTGCTTTGTAGGATTAGATGTAGTCGTGGCCAGAGGCCCACGCCAGGTGGTGATTGTTTGGGGGAGAGCGTCGCCAGCGTTGGGACCTAGCAAAATCGTGAAAGAATAAGCAAGAGATGCGTCGACGTTGCTGAAGCTGGGGCCGTCGTCGTCTTTGCCGATGGACAACGTGTGGGGAGATGGTGGTAAGAAGGAAAATGGCAAGATTTAAGATAATTAGCAGGGGACACGGATGCAAATTCCTTTTTCGATCGTGGGAACTCCCATATTCAACAAGACCACGTGACCGTTCCCCTTTCGGCGTCTCCCGCACCCTTCACAGTGGCACACTCGCCACAATCACCACCTGGACCAACAAATTTTGGTGCGTTTCATCCGTCGGAACTCACACTCTCGGGCCACACGCGTGGAGAAACATATATCTACGTCCTGCCGTCACCATTTCACTCCTCGTCGTCAAGCTCAAGCCCGGTCATCCGCATCCAAGTTTATAACATCAATATCGGGACCTCAGACGCGTCGGTACCAGTATAGCTCGCTATTGTGCTCCCCCATTGTTCGTTCATTTCCACCCGCGTCGCGACATACTTCACGCTCATCGGGCGATCGTCTTCCAAAATTCTCGTGAGGCCACGCTGCTGCCCTGGCTATTGTTCGCTCGTCGCGTAGCTTTGACCCTACGTCACATTCCCTGCCATAGGACCTACATCTCCGAGTCTATGCATGTGTCTACCACCGATTTGGGAGGTGCGATCAAGGCTGGTCCTCTGTATGCTTAACTTACATTGTGCGCTGGCCCAATCACGCAGAACAGGCTTATGTGTGTGCAATGTATGTGTTGCTTCGACCGACTCGACAGACGCAGATAGTGCTCCTCATCATGCATATGTTTCCCGGCAATGGTCGCTTTCTGACGTGTCCAACCCTCGCAGACCATCCCAGACGTTTCAAACTGTTTTTATAAAACCAAACATAAAATCTACTAGTATCCAGACACGCCACACTGGGTACCCTCCCCGTGACTATGATTATACCACACTCGTGCGTGAGCCCGCTAACCGATCCGCGACCTACACAAACCAACGCGCCATCATGATCAACCTACGAGCAAACGAGTGGGTGAGTGAGGAACGTGGACGTACAGCAGCGACGTAGGGCAACCTCAGCAACCTCCCTATCCCGGGCAGTTGTCGCAGGAACGTGAGGATGACCGGGAAGAAGTCCCTGTTTCCCAAAGCAAAGTTCATCAGCATACCACACGCAACACCTCAGAGCGGGAGGCGAGGCAAGAGGGACGCACCCGAAAAGGTTCAAAAATCCAAACGTCTCGACCACCATCCCGACGAACGGCCACTTGAGGAACACGAGGAGGATTCCGCCGAGGAAACACGCCGTCCCGCGCAGCTTCTGTTTGCGCGCGAAGAAGTAGAACGTCTTTTGCGGGCCGATGATCAGAGTGAGGCCCGAGATGAACAGCAGCTGTTCGTGTTCGTATTCGTATTGGCGGAAGTGTGCATAGTCGAAGAGGCAGAGGAGGGTAGTGGAGTGAGATTGAGATTAAAATGAAGAAGAGAGCTAAACAGATGTAGAGGGGGGAGACAAGGACGTACGTTTCCCAAAGCCAACAACGCCCCGTCGAAAAACAGCATCACGCCCAGCAGCATGAACAGCCCCCCAAACGTCGTCAGCGCCACACCAATCTCTGCACGTCATCACCCAACGACGCCAGTCAGCATTCCCTTTCTTCCTAGTCTTAGTGTGGCCACTTGAACTCACTTTGCGCATCCGTAAGCCACATCCTAAGTCAAATTCAAATTCGAGCTTGTGGTGGAGGGGTGGTGTAGTGAAGGATGAATAGAGAGAGAAACGCCGCCGGCAGCTCGTGAACCGTCAGTGCTCGTCGTCGTCGAAGGATGCGAAGGCAGTGAGTGAGGACACACGACCCGGACCCAGTGTCGGCGCGTACCATACGTGTCGCCGTCATGGGCGCCTGACAGCGGCGATCGCGGGAAGGTGCTATTCGCAGTTCAGCCAACCGTACAGGATTAGATGCTGCGAGCGACCGAAGGTGGGGTAAAAAGAGAATCAAGTGCATACGCTCGTGTATGATATAGTACACACAAGACCCCCAAATAACTAATTAACAACAAATGCCAGTGCATGGGGAATCGATGATGTACAGTACAGTCGATAAATGCTTGGATGGGTTTGCGAGGTAAAAGCAAAAACGAAAAACGGCATAGTAGCTATGCTTGCATAGAACATGAAGGGGTTGATATAATAACAAGGAGTAGACCGGCACTCTCACCAACCAAAATGAAAAGACAAGTAATAATGCAGAGTGTGTTTGTGTGGTTTCGCCGACCCTCAGGAGATCTGCAACCATGCAGACTCCACCGGAGGAAGGGCGAGTTGAGATGAAGACGAGATCACGAAGTACGCAAAGAGAAACCGAAAGGGACGAACGAAAACTCGAGTGATCTATCCGAGACATTACCACATCTACCAAATCAACCAATCAAGACAACCTGTTGAAAGAGACGGCATGGAACCGTAGCGCGCGGGGTCCTTTCCACCTTGCGTCGAATATCAGGCGGTCCAGGATATATGTTGGTGTCGATGCTGACCGGGGCGAATAGTTGGTGAAGGAATGAACCCCAAAATGCGTGTGTTGTGTGTTATATAGATACGACATCCAAGGGCCGACGCGAAGTGACCCCAAGATGTTATCGTTATCGAAGTCGTTCGTCTTGTTGGTCCCAGGCGAGCAGAGCAGATGCTCAGTATGGAGGTCTTTAGCTCGCAAAGGGGATAATAAGAGTGACGTCGTCCTAAGATGACGACCGAATGACGCGGTTTTGAGCGTTAACGAAGGTGAGGTGTGATGCGTGAGGTGAGTTGGTAAGTGGAATGAGAGAACGCTGTAGGCGAGGTTGTGGAGAAAGTGCCTGTATTAACTTCTGGACCCAGTCATAAGATGTGAGAAGTCGGCTGGATGGCGGCAGGTCGAGATTCAGGAGGTGAAGGAGTGCAGAGGTGAGGTGAGGTGTTGGGTTGAGGTGTTAAGCGTGTAGTCCGAGGCCAAGCCGTTGCCATCGATCCGGGACATCCATAGAACGCCATATGTGAACGTCGTGAATGCGGAGGAAGACAGTGAATGGCTTGAATTAGTGATAGAGAAATGAACGCTGCGTGCCAATGTTGGCGACGCGCCAGGGTTGATGTGCACCCCAGGCAGTCTGCCAAGTGTCAATGTACCACCAAACTGGGAGACGGGTGTCGCCACGGATCCGTTCAGGACGAGTGCGTTTGCGTTTGCGTTTGCGCCTGTGCTTGCGCTAGCTGTTCGCGGAACCTTGTCTCTCGACGTTCTATGGCACCCGCCACCCACCCAATTATGTCCACATCTCTCTCCCTGTCAGCTACCAAGAACGGATGAGCCTACACCGGAGCACAAACAGACGCTGTTAGTAACGTCGAGACGATGGATGCGCGGACAATGAGTGCTTACGAGCAATTCGCCGTACGAGGCCCGCAACTCCGGTACTTTGTGCAAACATCGTGCAACAAAATCCCTTGCATCGTCCGAATACCCTTCCACTGGCAGCTCCGGCGGATCTCCGTGTACAATCGCTTGAAGCTGTGCGAACACGTTCGCGTACGTTTCTGGTGGATACGGATAGTGACCCAAAGACATCTCTATCATCGCCAATCCAAGGGACCACACATCCGAAGACACCGTATAAGTCCCCACGTTACCCTGCGACTCTCCATGAATGCGTTCAGGCTGTCATGCGCGAGAAGGGGGTGGTAAATTTTTAGCTATTGAGAAGTGATTTGATGTGGCAGATGACATACCGCCATGTAACTCTGACATCCAATGTTCGTCTTCGCAAGCGACCGCTCCAACTGACCAGACACGCCGAAATCGCACAATTTGATATTTCCCCTTCTGTTTACGAGCACGTTGGTGGGCTTCACGTCTGTCGCAACACATCAACGCATCAGCACCAAGCACCCAATACCGCCGATTTCGGGAAAGGGGAGGAAGCAAAAAGATGAGCCACATACCGCGGTGAATGATCTGCATATCGTCCTTGAGGAACTTCAAACCTCGGACCATTGCCCCGGTAACACGACCAAGCACGCCCTCCGGTATACCGCCGTATTCCAGCTTGTCCAGTGACCCCGCATCCATGTATTCCATGCAGTAGTACACGCATCTGGTGTTTCATTGCCAGTGAGAAGCTGCATGTCAGTAGGAGATGAAGGGCAAATACGCACGACTCGATGAAAAAAGCGCCGTAAAAATCGACAATTTCTGCTGAGGCGGCACGGTGCAAGATATCAAGTTCCATGATGATCGCGTTCAGTTTAGCTTCGTCGAGTTCCAGACGGATTTCCTACAGCGCTAAGGATGAGCCGGTGAAACACGAAATCCTGGCGGAACGCAGCAGACCTTCATTGCCATGTGCACGTTAGTTGGTTTATGCAGAACCCGCTTCACCGTGCCGTAATTACCCCTGCCCAGTTCCTCCTCGAGTTGCAACTGAGTCATGTTGATGGCAAAGGACGCGCCGTTCTGAAAATTGACACCGGAGGCATGCAACACGGCCTTCCCGCTGAAATTGAGGGCACCCGACGGGTCACTGCAGGGACTCAAGACTATGAGTACAGGGTACAGAAGGAGCGATATGTATAGGCAGAGACGCACACAATCTTACGAAAGTTTGCAAAAGGCGTTGCTACTTGTTGCTGGGGAGATCTTCGGGGGATCTCGTCGACGATAGGACGACCGCTTCCTAAACCCGCGCCGCTGGGCCCACCGCCGGAGGGCATGAGGCCTGGGATGTCGGCAACGTTGAGACGAGGGGCTCTGAGACCCTGTCTGCGGGCAGCAAGACCACTGGCGGACGATCCGGGGCCTCCAAGACGAGCACCAGGGGTAGGAGCAGAGGGTGGTGCGCGGAGAGGAAAGTTGCGCTCGTTGAGCGACATGTTCCGCATAGCGTTGGCTGCGGTATCGATAGAGGCGGGTGATTGACCGCCACGATTTGCCATCTGAGAACAGGGATTAGTTGCTTGGACGGTGGATGAGTACGCGATGGAGCTGGACGGACCGCAGCCATTTTAGCCTGGAGGGAGGGCGGGATGGGTGTGGCGGCCATGGGCTTGCGATTGAGCAGACTGGCGACGGAGCGGTT
>SGPM01000463.1:0-17128 GCA_004802725.1 Antrodiella citrinella
CAGAATGTATGCGTAAGCGTGAAATTGCGGAAGAAACACGAGACTCAAGGAATAAAGGAAATGCGGGAGTCTTGAGGTTGACGAAGACGTCGCGCGCGTTGATCCGTTCGTAATGCGCGCATATAATGGGTTTCTAAGTTTTCTGAAAGTCGAAAATTGCGTAGCGCGGCTTTTCTCCACGACACCGGAAGTTTGGCGGTGGCAGGTCCAAGCCGTCTGTGAGGTTAAGCATGGATATGAAGGCATAAAATTCGATATGTGGGTCTGTACGGTGGGTATAAGGGCGGAAAGGTGATATGGGTACGGTGAATCTCAGGTGTGTATCATACGTATAGGTAGTTGCGGCGAGTGAACAAATGAATGTTGATATCGAACAAAGTTTTGGTGGCTTCCGCATAACGAAGTGCTATAAGCGTAGGCTTCACACGCATCGTAACAAAGAAACAGGAGGAACAAAAATGGCATATCTACGTGCGAGTCTTATATACGATACATGGTACATCATCTAGAATAATACAACATATAATCCATCCACAAAACCTCCCAGAGAATAGATCTAACAATTTTGAAATGGTCTAGGTTGCATGACCTTTGGCAGCAGCAGCTTCGCGCAGCTCCTCCTGGTAAACCAGATCGGGGTCACGACCTTTGACCTCGGGCAAGCAGAGCACGGTAAACACTGAACACGCGTCATAAGTTCCAGCAGGTAACGTTTATATGCGTCATACGGGACATACCTGCTCCTGCCATGGAACATCCAAAAAAGACTAGAAACGCACAGCGTCAAAGGCAAATTTATTCGGAACGTAAACATGAACCACTCACTCCACAGAACAGAAGGCGTGCCAATATCTTTGCTCAACGCGTTGAACCCAATGGCAGAAATGACTGCGCCACCTTTACCGCACGCAGCCGAAAAACCGTGCGCGGTAGTGCGGAATTTGGTAGGGAACAGTTCCGCGGGGTAGTTCTGAGAACAGGTCAATTTGTGTTATTTCAACTTGAAGAAGCGGAAAATGGCATACAAAAGTCGTGCTATATGTCAAAATCAAAGTCGTGTCAAAGGTCAGATTCGAGAACAACATTGTACATTGTGGACTCACGCGTTTGCACCGAAGTTGAAGAAAAACTAGGGGAGGCGCTGAGTCAGTTTATCATGTTCGAACTGCAACAAACCACTACTCACCTGCAAGAGCGAGAAGTTGACGATGAACGCCACCGTGCTCAGTTCATGGAATTTTCCGGCCAAAATACCCACTGCCAAGTTCGTCAATTAGTACTAACTTACTGGATAGATTGGGAACCTGTACTGACAAAATAGCGCCTCTAACAAGAACCCCTGAATCTGAATCCATCTCCGACCGAGGTACTCAATAGTCAGGATCGTAGCATAGTATCCTGAACCGATGCTCATCAGCAGGAGGAAAATCACAGACACGCACGACGCACGGGTCACGCACCTGGTAAGAAACCAAGACCAGTAATGATCAAATTGCCAAGAGCGATCCTCCATAACCTGTGCCAAGGATTACCCGAACTGCCGTCGAAGTGAATTTCCTGCAAGACCACGTTCTGGTTCAAGTTGATTCCGTAGAAACTGAAATGACGGATGACAATGAGCTCATGGGCATAAAACACCTCGCTTACGCGATATCCAAGAGGAACCAGCAGACAGCGGTTCCAATAAGATGCCTTGCGTGTCGCCACTGCGAAAAATACACGAAAGTCTCTGAAAAACGATGTCCGAATCAGAAAGTGATGATTGCGACTCTGACACAAGTATACGTACCCTTCCAATGAGCCCGTTTAGCAGAAATAAGCTGCTTTTTGCGTGACATCGCCGCATGTTCTTCCGTGCTGCTGTTGTCGGCACTATCAAACCCAGACTGGGGCTTCTCCTTCTCTCCGTCGACGTTGGCTTCGGAAAACCGATTAGAGGCGCGCGACTTGGTGTCCAGCTTGTGAGCGGAAGACTCCTCGTCTCCAACAGGTTGGTTTGTGGATGCTTTTTTGAACCGGGTGGTTTCGGGAAGGGTGAGACGGTAGTAGAGCGTCGCGAATGCCGGGATGAGAGACAAACCAACGACGATCCGCCACACTTTACGAAATGAGCGGATATCTACTTTAGGGAACTGAGCACGACGTACCTCCGTCAACCCTACTGGTGTGTCCTTCGGCTTCCATGGTATGCTTGTAGCACAAGAGTACGAGCATGAACGCGATAGCGCCCACAAACGAACCCCATCCCTGGTTGGAGAATATGTACGCCAACATGACGCCGCGCCGCCGGACATTGGATCGATCCGTAGCCACAGCTGCAGACATAGGGTAGTCTCCGCCGACGCCAAATCCGAGTACGATACGCCAGGCAGTGAGCCAAGCAATCGCATTGTCGGGGGACAAGCGGTCTGTGTACCTCAGTCAACAAATAGAATACAGTGTGGTTTTACGACAACTTACTGGTCGGATCAGAGATACACATAATTGTACCGAAGATGATGATCATAAGCTCTTTGCCGTCTGTGAAACTCGGAGTCAGGACCTCGTCAAACTTACTCAATGAAGGAGCCACGCACAAACTGCACGTCTCCCAAAATAGTCGGCGGCCAAACCTGAACGCAACAGGTAACACCTCAGATATGAGAAAAAGGTAGAGCGTAGTGCGTACCGAAACCAAGTTGTCCACCGATACTACCAATGTTGGCAGAAGCCTTCAGGACACCTTGGATTCCGGCAGGTATTGCCTTCCCTTTATAAAGACGATACTGCAACATGGTAGACACGGGCTGTAGACATCAACGTCAAGGTCAATAATATGTCGTGTGACAAGCAACCGTAAAGAAACGTACATTGATGATGAACAGGTCGTAGGCTAAAAATAGCGTCAGCGCGAAAGCTCGGATGACGAGTAGCTGTGTGCGTACCATCCAAGAAAAACCCAACCTGAAAGATGGCGGAGGTGTCAGAACACAGATAAAACAGAAATCATGTGATAGAACGTGCCCCAGCGATTCCAAACAGCTTGATCTCGGCGATACTGAGAATGAACGGAGCTCTACCATTATCTTCGATCTCCCATTCTCCAAGATCGGTCATCCCGTGGTCGTAGGCTGCATGTTCTTCATTGGCGGAATCCGAGCCTACGGTAGACGATCCTTGCGGCGGCGGGTGCTCCGACATGCTCATACCGTCGACGATAGTCTTAGCACAGACACAGAAAGTATGAGTGAGTATGCACACGACGTACTGCACCGCTGCTCATTGCGAAAGTACTATATGCCAGTTTGGGCACGCACGTTCGTTGGTGTACCGACTCCCCAAATCTCCGGGAGTGTGGAAGATAACCCCTAACGCATTGCATCTGACCAAAAAGAGGACGACTTGAGCGCAAGCCATTACGTCTTACATACACGAACGACCCGTGGAGGAGGTCAAAGTGTCTCCTATTGTCAGATCGAGACACCGCGATCGTGATCGAGGCGGCCTCCATTGTTTTACCTGTGGGCAAAAAGGTCAATTCCGTATATAACCAGGTATATAGTGCAGACCTCCTGAGGCCTGAAGCTCATGAGTCGCGTGGTGAGCACTGCTCGTCTTACCTGGAACAGTACCCAGCGTCGTGTCATATACGTACTGTAACACCTTTCAGCGCGCACGTTCGAATCGAGCATGACTCTTTCTGGAGGCGGGCTGTCAACCTATGGCGAGTCTTGGCGAGTCCATTATCCAGGAGGTCGGACCCATCGGAACTATCATTGAGGATAGTGCGTCGTCAGCTTTTCTAACCCCTCTCGACACTGACCGATACCGTGCTTTCGTATTAGTTCGATTCAAGAAGTCCAAGTTGAACGCAAAGAGCAGACACCGCGTTCCCGGACGCCTCCGACTTTAACCAATCTGCGCTTATCTAGCCGAGATAAGTATGTATGGTCACCCCCTTGCTCTTCAAGCTTCAAGCTTCAACCGTGACGTTCAAGGTCAACCATTCAACTCGAGTTTAGTATCATCTCCTTACCAAGTCTCGCTATCCGCTTTCACAAACCCCGACGTTTCGCGAAAAGCCGCTACAATGTCGGATGTCTTGGCGTCGGCTTTGCTTGGCAGCCGCCCCTCCTCTGCCAGGTGCGCAACGGGAAAAATTTGTCAATGCCTCGCTGCTGTCGGGAAAGTCGTAGCCTTGTATCATCTAGTCCTTGACTATCGGGATCTGCAGAGGGTCATATAAATACGTGCTTTGTATAGGGGCCAGTGAACCGATCTTGCTGAGTCTATCACAAACCCACCCTCTTACGCGCTGTCACCCGTCAAGTATAGCGACACGCAAATTCTGGACGGGATTGCTGCGAAGGGTGAGATGTCACTCGGAGAGTTTCAATGCGGACTTCGCGAGCAACCATCGCCGAGGCCGCATCCAGTCTGCGTCTGCTGTTTCCTAAACTCCTACTAAATAAGGCCACAATCCACATGGACGACGCGGGATACCCAGCTCGTGGCGGTGGACCCACATGAATCACACCTCTGTGATGACTAAAAAGCATCGTTCATCGTCTGTTCATATCGCCGTTATACATGCCATTACCCGAGAAACCTACTCACCCAGTGGTACTCGTCCTACGCAGACGTACTCTCCTTCCGGCCCCCAACTGCCCATCTCACAGATCTGGACTTCGTCGACTGTCCAGTTGCCTAGGTCGACAGGGATCGGTGACNTTCCTCTGTCCCTGCTGGCTGGTTCTTGTATGAGTTGCTCGATCGTGTGGAAGGCGGGACTTGCTAGCAGGGCAGAATACGAGAAAGGCGTCCGCCTGCCGCGCGGCTTGCGGTACGTCGTGTTCAGGACGGTGCAGTGCAGCTGCGAGGATAGAAACAGTGTCAGCCAAGACGCATGTATGACTCGAAAGTGGATCACCTTGAGTGCAGGTCCTTCGTCGACAACGAATCCCGCGCGTTTGAATTCATTATGTATCAGCTCTATCATGCGCACATCCCTGAGTGAAAACTTCATGCGAAAGAATGGAAAGTCTTACCACAGACTGCCCTTAGCCGGGCGACATCGTCGCCGTGCTCGGGTGGTCCAGCCCAGAATACGTGAGCCTTTTCAAGAGAACCGCGTTCGGGCTTCATGATGTCCACGCGACTCAACGGAACTTGGAGCGTGTGTCCTGCGAGCAGGGCCATGATGCGCGGTTTCAACTCGTTCAGTAATCCGATGGCTGCTTGCAGCGTCTGCTGGGCAAGAGACATCACTCCCAATGTCAAATGCATTCTACGGGGAGAGATGACGATGCTTTGGTCCAGTCCGGGAATTGTGGGATTCGCGTGCAGAAGAGCAGAGGTGAACGCGGTCAGACGATGTCTGAGAGGCTCGTGGTGACCCTGATCCAAGTCTGACGTTCAGTCAAGTGATTTGCACTGGGTGAAATAGACTAACTAGCGGTAGAGCCAAAACTGCGTATGAATAAGCTTACTGTAGTCGTGGCAGGAGTGATACTCACAATGAGTCAAGGGAGGTTTGGGAGGGTTACGAGTAGTGGTGCTAGGGCCCGGGACAGAGGTCGAAGTTGCAGATATCTTAGAGGTGAGTCCTCGGAACCCGCCCCCTCCGCGTCCGCGTCCTCGCCATTGGTACCCTCTTGAACTCGAGCCGCCTCGGATTGGACTTACGTGCGTGGCGCGAGATGCCATGGACGATGGGGTTTCGTGAAAGGTTCTTCAAGTCTCAAGATTTCTCGTTTGAGGTGACTAGTTTTGAAAGCTTCATTCAAATCGTACTTAGATGAATGTCGGTGTGACGGTCAAGAGAAAGCCGTACGCGTCTAGCTAGCACATAACTTGGTCGGCGTCATCTCCACCACAGTGACACCACCCATGTTACAACTCATTACAACAAATGACCTTTGAGTAGAAGATGCAAATTCAACTCTGCTAAAATGCCAGAGCTTCCACTTGAGTCTCACGTCTCGTTCCTCACCCAATACTACACTTCTCGTCCACCCGGGCCCTTCCGTCCTGTCCTTGACAGCAAAAGCGCGCGTCGAGGAGAGCTCTACTACCTCCGCGAAGCTCTGAGATCTGCATATCCGAAATGACACGTCACTGTGAAGTCAATTCGGGCAGCTCTCATTTCCAAGCCCGAATGGCACGAGTTGCATGATACCGTGTTTCAGGAGAGGAAAGTATTATTGGAGATGAAGAGGGTGGCGAATGGGAAAGATAGGAAGTCGGGGCGAAAGCTCTCTGAACAAGATATCAAAGGTGAGTGTTTTCCACTGGGTAGGCCAGCATACGACCTTATTCAATGCTCATATCATGTGTAGCCAATGCTCGAGTGCAAGAAGCAGTCCAGAGACGATAGGAAGAGGAGGCAGAAGGAGCCTTTAGTGAGATGCTTGCTATCCAGACGCGACTTGGGAAGAGAGTACGCGATCCAGAGGCGATCGCTAGGGAGATGAAGAAGCAAACATTGGCTGAGGAGGTCACCGTTGCGGAAACCCGTTACGGTACCACTTCCAGGAAGAGACTGTATGATGGTGGTAAAGAGGACCATTGTGCGTATGGTGTAATGCTCATCATTCTATGATGGTCTGTTTCGAATAGAGATTGACTTGGAGTTGCTTGGAGCAGGTCAAGGTTCAAGTTGTTCATCCCGCCGACCTCCCGAATGAGCGAAATATGTTCCCAATGCGTCCACACGAAGCTGTTGACAAACAGAGACAAACAGACCCTTCTAGACCTGCCACGTCGGCGAGTCCACATTCGACACTCGACATAGAACAAATTCTTCTTTGTGAACGATATGTCTCAGGATGTCAATCAAACAGAGGGAAAAAGTGAGGTCCGGACGAAACCCTCATCCTTGAATTACCGAAGCAGAGCAACCTCCTCGGCTGATAGTCTTCCCAATATTTGTATGTCCCACCGGCTGTACTGGTATGTAGCACAGACTTCGCGACTCAACCGGTGCTCTTGACACCGTCACCGCCATCTTCACACGCGAAAGCCCTCGGTCTCACGCCGTCCTGAGTACGTATCGGCATGCCGACAGCCCGCGCGCCCGGCCGTAAGGCTCCGAGGTGATAGCAGAAACGCGTCTTTGCCCGTCTGCTAATTCTGCCCATGCTGGACGAGTCTGTATCTTCCACTTTCCGCCTGTGCAGCGTTATTTTATAGATGATAGCGATGAAATGTTTTAAATTTCAGTGTATTCTCGCATGCCCGCTGCCCTGAGACCACTGCGGTGGAAAAATGCGAGTCTCACGCACAGACCAACCCATTACCTAATGATCATTTGAGGACGGGCTGTCGTGGCAATCGATTCGTACTCCGACCAATCCCAGCTCGAAAGCCCGCCTTGAGAGCACCGCTGAAGGCAGTGGCCGACATCTTCTCCTCAACGTCCTCTACAGCGACCACCACCAGCGACCCGACCTTAGCTCTCACTCACTCCGTCTACGACCTCGATTTATCCTCCAGATGGCTGAAATTCGCAGGAAACTTGTTATCGTCGGTGATGGTGCTTGCGGAAAGGTGTGCCCGTTGTCTTTATGCTCGCAACGTATTTCTGAACAGAATCGTATCCGTTCCCTTCCAGACCTGCTTGTTGATTGTTTTCTCGAAAGGAACGTTCCCTGAGGTACGTGTGCTCGTCTGGCGTCGTGTCGTTGCGACAGAGTCCAGTTGCTGACGGCAAACTCAACGTTGGCGCTTGTCAATCTCGCCCTTACTTTCCTCCAAACGCCGCACAGGTTTACGTTCCGACCGTCTTCGAGAACTACGTCGCCGATGTGGAGGTAGACGGCAAGCACGTCGAGTTGGCGTTGTGGGATACGGCTGGCCAGGAAGATTACGATCGTCTTCGCCCGCTCTCCTATCCCGACTCCCACGTCATCCTAATCTGTTTCGCGGTCGACTCACCAGATTCGTTGGATAACGTGCAGGAGAAGGTACGTGTTTCTTTCCATTGTTCAGACATTCGCCTCGCCGCTCTTTCGCCGCTTCGAGTCATGGTGGTGCAAGCCTCGTGCTCTCATTATCGGCGGGTTTGAACCCCCGAAAGGAAGGGGCGTGTACAGGGCTGCATGAATGCAGTCCAGCAGACTCCTTTATCGTCTTGTCTCTCACTGATTGAATGTACATGTCTGACGCCGTTTCGTTTGCAGTGGATCTCAGAAGTGACACACTTTTGCGGTGGTCTCCCGGTTATTTTGGTTGGATGCAAGAAGGATCTTAGACGTGAGCCTAGAGTAATTGAGGAGCTCCGCAAGACGAATCAGCGTCCTGTCACCCCCGAAGAGGTGCGTTTCTTGCTATGCTGTCATCGAGTTCGCTTGCTGATGAGTGTCACAGGGCATGGCTGTTGCACACAAGATTGGCGCTAAGCACTATCTGGAGTGCTCTGCCAGGACTGGCGAGGGTGTGCGCGAGGTGTTCCAGTATGCCACCCGTGCCGCTCTTCTGAGCCGGACCAAGAGCGGCAAGAAGCACTCAAAGGGCTGCCTCATCCTATAATGCACTTGGTCCCCCCGCATCACGTCCATGTGCATGTCACATACGTGTTGAGTGCGTCAGCGAGGTTTCTCTAGCATACCCCTACGTCGCTTGCACAATGCGCGCTCTGTCCGTCTTTGTTTGCGTTACAGTCTCTCTGTCGTCTGTCATGACTACCACTTAGTACTATTCTCCTTTTTGCATGGTCGTCCCTACCAACCCCCCGTACTTCCGTATCTCTCGTTCTACCTATCTTAACGGACTCACATACGCCTGATCTGACTGTCGTTGTTTCACCTTTCTGCGTCAACCCCCGTCCACTTCTGTTTCGTATCGTGATTCCTCAATGAGATGCTCCCCATGAGATGTTCGCCTGTGGCTTTCTGTGGATCGGTGGTAGTATTAAGTACGTTCCTGCTGTCTGTGACAGTAAGTGCTAGGAATCCTTACTCATATTCGAGATGTATTGGGGTCACGACGAGTACGAACGGAGAAGAAGCTTGTGGTTGCACCTGAACGGCGAAGTCATTGCAAACAGGTAAGGTAGGGAAAGCACAGTAGATAGCAAGGGTACGTGGATAGCAGGAGTACGAGAAAAGCAGATAGCAAGTTTACAAGAAAGCATGGTTCATGGGATCATCACAAACGGACTCTAGGACTATACGCAGTTAGACTCCATCACCCCAACACAATCCTAACGCACTCACCTAGACTGGAACAGATGGTAGGCAGCAGCAAAGCAAAACACGACGCCGAAGATGAGCAGGAGGACGATAGCGAATAGATTTCTTTCCACGAGGTCGCTCGTCGCGTCGGACGAGAGCGGCAGTGAGCGTGAGCGGCCACTGGGGGTGGTGTGGGTGCCACTGCCTAGAAGGGAGGGCGCACGGGACCGCGGTGGGCGGATGCGGTACGTCCCTTTTTCCATGCTGATGGAGGGGGAGGCGTATGCCTGTGCCCGGGCGTGTGCAGAGACTGCGTAGATTGGCATGGTGGCCTGCAGGTTGGGTTCGAGGTCAACGGTACAAGTCGTCGTGTGAAGATATTGGTTTGCTCACCCTTGGTTCTGCAACAACAAAATCAACCTGCAGAATTTGTTGCTGAGCGCAACTACATCTGGCAGTTCTACGGCTGACACCCTCTGGTCGTTTCTATGAGGTGAGTCAACCAACTTGAAGATCAAGGTCGCGGCCAGGAATACACTGGATTTTTGGGCGTCAGCCATTCTGATCATGACCAAGTTGTGGGCGCTTGTAGGTGACCTTCAACTTGAACACGACATTCCACTTTTTCAAAGCGTCGTTGGTTCATATGAACCATGGGCAGTTCTCAGAGCTTCAGAATTATCTTTCACTCTGTAGGTATTATTCCCAACTTGTTGCGCTCTGTCCTGCTCATATCACTCAATTCACAGCCTGAACCGGGCCTGACAGAATGCGTGACCTTACAAGGGCTCCGGCAGTCCCGGAATCAAGCTTCTGAGACCCATTATGGCCTGGGACTTTGTTATCCTCGTATTAGGGCCCTCTAGCGCAGAACCGCACTGCACTGAGAACTGTCAAGGTTCATAACAATTAGACACAGCTTTAAAGTCACCGAGAACAAGCCATATAACGCGATGATCAGGAGACTCCCTCTGCCGTAAGCCATCCATCCTCCTCTCCCTTTTCCTCGTTCTACAGTCCTAGAACTCACCATGGACATAGTAGAGGAAAAAAAGATCTATGATGAAGAGGACACGGCCTCTGTCACGGCATACAGTCGACACGATACTAGCCGTAAAGGCTCATTCGTGTCGCTTCCCCGTCTCCAACTGGATGATCTGTCTCTTCCTGGACCCTCTTCTGGAGGTTCAGGCACAGCCTCTTCGCAGATAACACCCGTGGAACTCCTTGCACGCAACAGTGTGCTGGGGAGCATACTGGTGTGGCTTAGACTACGCAAGATCGCCGCATCGATCAAGGATCCATCTACTATGCCTGCCGCGTATTACCGCGACTTGATCGAGGTGCAGAAGTACTACTACCTCAAAGTCAATCCCGACGATTATGTGCATGCGCGGCTCGTGCGGGAAAGTTGGTCCTACTCCGATAATGCTAAAAAGAAAGCTTGGAGTCTCCTCCTGCCCATCCTTGACACCGCGCACGTTCGGGATGTGGTCAAAGCATTGTTCACATTCCGCTCCGAGGTCATACTGTACTTCCTCCGCTCCGTCGCAGATGAGAACCCGGAGAAGCCTAGCCACGATATTACTCTCACATCTTCGCTCATCTCTGCCATCCAACACGAGCGTCCCAGCTTGTTACGTGACATCTTCCGCAACGATCTCGATGATTTCTGCGCTTGCCTGGTGCGCGGAGCCGCTCCGCCTCGCCTCCTGTTTGGCGCATTGCCGCTGATCATGGAGGCACTAGCTGATGTCGCGGACCTCTCGCCCGCACACCCCACCTGCCAATGCAGGAACGTGTTGGCGGAATTGGAGCCCCACGCCCCCAAAGAGTATCATCCGTTATGCGCGTATAGCCATACCGTCAACGCACACCTGTCCAGTTGGGATCTGCCCCCCTTCGCACAATGTCTTATCAACCACATCATTTCCCCCGACACCGGGACCAAAGACCTCTCTGAAACAGTTGATTTCATCGTTTGGGCTGTCCAGCTCTACGCCCGTGAATATCCGGATACAGCGATTCTTCTTCGCTATTTACACCCTCATGCCACCCATCCGCTGCTGCCTTGTATCATTCTGGCGATCCACCTCGCCTACCACAGCAAAGTTGCTGCAACCTTGCTCATCGATCATGGCATCCTGCAGCTTCTGGGTAAATTGTGGTTATACGACTTCCCGGACCCCCATGGACCGATTCCCTCTGCACCCGAAAGGGCGGTCATCCGGATGGACATGCGCGTGGGGTGTACCCTGCTGCTCGGGGCGCTGACGCGCCATCATGCGGGTGCACGCGATGTGGCGGATCACCTGCTGAGCTTTCACGCGTCGAAAGCTAGTGGTTTCAGTATGTCTGTCGTCTCGGCGCAGGACGGGGCGCACCAACTGAGGGCGGCGCATTATGCGTGGATACACGTCCTTGCGGCGGCGTTGTACCCCGATGGCTCGAATGCGATCCCGTCTCTTAATCTGTTCTTGATGGAGAACTGTGTCGCGAATTGCGTGCCGATCACTTGTACTGATCACCCGTTTGGCAATCCGTGGCGGTCGTTGATGATGCTTCTCTCGTGAGTCTTATCCTAGCGTCCTAGCGCAATGAGGTTCTAATGGTGGCACAATGTTCAGTCGTATGGACACAAATGACTACTGTGGTGTGGTGAAGGATGCTGCTGTTCGCGTCGTCCTCTCCTGCGCCTCCACTCCAGAAACACATTGGCAACCGCTCCTCCAGACATTCTACATGTGGCCCTCGAAAGACAGTCATATCGCTCTATACTACATCGTCCACCACTTCTTGCACCCTTCCGGGTAAGTCTTGCCTTTCCGTTTCTGCGTTCTCAAAGTCCATGAGTCGTTGACGAAAACTTTCCTGTCCACCCAGCGATCCCACGTCAATGTCTGAAGAAAACAAAAACGCACTCCGTCGCCTGTACAAGAAAGCCGTATCCCAAGGACTCGAAATCGTCAACCCCGTCGAACGTTTCGTTTTGCTCTTAAGCAAAGCCGCAGGCCTCTCCCCCCATTTCACCACCGTGCTCAGCGGCGTCGGCATATCCAGCATGTTGAGCTCCGTCACCCTTGGGTTCTACGACTTCCTCGGAGACGAGTCGCCTAGCGACGTGCAGCGGCAGAGCAGGGCGGCGACATGCGCGAAGGTGGTGCATGAGATTGATAGGCTGTATCCGCCGGTTGTGACGCCTGTACGGAGGAAGAGCACGGCGCCGACGACGTGGAACTCGGTGTGGGACCAGAGGTATGTTGTTCGGAGGGATAATGATGTGACTCCTCCGATTCGTGAAACTTGGGATTTTGATAACGGGGCTGGCCGGTGTTGATAGACTATTGCAGCAGAAGTGTACAAAAATGTGTAGATTAGACTTATGCACCTTGAGCATTCTTCTGTGTCAAGTCAACACCATGATATGTGACGAAGGTCGCATAACGCATGGGAGTGCAACAATCAAGTGCGAGCTTCAATAGATTATGATAGATAGCACGGAGCCATACATTCGTGGTTTACAGCCATATTACATACAGCAAGAACATCCAGAGTCCAGCGAAACATCATCCTCATCTTGATTGATACAAGCAGAATAGTAATGGGTACGGTTTCAGATGCCCATTTGAATGCAGGATCGGGGATTTAGGCACCATGCGTACAGTATGTTCAGTCTTCGTAAATGTTCATCTGTACAGTGGTGATCTGGAACCTCATCCAGTCGCACTCTCGCTTCCTAGCCTCCAACTGTTTCTCCGTAGGCTCAAACCCAAGATCGTACAACCCCTGCTCAACAGCTAGCAGCAACGATAGCATGTTTTCCATGCCGATCCCGGAGACTGCGCTCCGCTGTCCGTGGGTAGCGCGAGAGGTCATCGTGATGAACCGATCGACGGGGTTGACCATCGTGAAGCCGCACGTCTCCGCGATATGCTGCATGCGTCGGAGGAAATCCCTGGCCTGCCCGCCCATACCTGCGATACGAGCACGACGAGACGCGTCGGTCGTGCGCGATGGGCAGCTAAGATACGACCCGATGATGAACGAGTACATGTAGACCATCCCCGATGGGACGCGGTACAAGAAGTCGGTCAGAGGCTGCCAGTGCTCTTCGTCCACGGTAGCAGCGAACAAGAGAAACTGCTCTGCGGCTCGCCATTTTTCTTGGACGGACGCGTAGATGTCGTCGACGGCTAGATTGGTGTCGTTGCGATGATTCCAGTGCTCGCGGAAGGAACCGATGATGTGCAGCCAAGGATGTTTGTTGAGATGTGGGCCATCAGGCATCGGAAAGGGCGCAGGAACGATGACGGATATTAAGGGCAGGATATCAGGTGTCAGGTCTATATATGACGAGGTCGCCGACATGAGCAGGCTCCACTGGACTGTGAGGACATTTAAAGTAATGGGGCGAACAAAGTCTATGAACCTTCCAACACAAGACTGGAGATACCCGAGCAAAGGTTCTTGACAGTGGCACGATAGCGCTCCCAGGAACAACATATACCGCGACTGGAGGTGGATGATCTCGTTCCGGTTCATGGACCCGGAGGCGGCAAGCTCGCCGTAGATGAGAAGCTCGGGCAGCCTCAAATCTAAGAAAAACTGAGCGGCAGTCGACGATGCATATGCTAGGTGCACGGCAAACACCAGGAACGGAAGGATGGGGTGGAGAAGGCTCGTTCTCTGTAGGTTCTCGTGGGCGTCCAGAACCATTTCGGTGCCAACTACAACTGGAGTGGTAGGTAAAAACGGGGTCACGACCTGCACGACGTACTGCACGACAGATTTGACCTCCTCGGGAGGGGCGGTGACCAAGAACTCAATGAAAGTTGCCCCAAAGCCTGGCAGCCTGCAAGGAGCGTAGATATCAAAGGAATAATCGGCAAATGCGTTGAAGAAGAGACGGAACCCATAATCGTCAGGGACAACAATGCCACCACCGGACAAGACATGATCTGTCTGCAATATGGCGAGAGTGCTGGTGTCGATGCACTTGTGAACCATGACGGTGTCGTGGCGATGAATGGCCAGGACGATGGATCGCAGCGTAGCTAGGCGTGCTTTATAGTTCACGCGAGTAGGATCTCCTGATATGTCGAGTGCATCCGGTAAAGTCAACCAATCCTTATCATGAAAGCCTCTACAAAGTGATCATGTCAATATCTCATGGACGCTACGAAAGAATTCCGTGCACCTTCCAGATAGCCTGAATACCACCAACTGTCGGAGCACAGTTTGCAGTTGCTCATTAGATAGCTGCAATAGGGCATCGACAATGAAAGTCTCCCTCTTCTTCTCCAGCTCACCCAACAGCGCATCCCAAGCTCTTGAATCAGAGTTCGAGCTGTAACAATGGGTCAGCGGAAAATAGGTATCAGCAATGAGCACCCGCCGCACCTTAGATAATCCATAAAGACGGCGTAGAACTCCCGTCTATCGTCGGGAGGGTCAATGTCGCACATCGGTAAACGGAAGGCGTCGATTTCTTGATAATCCCGGACGAACGGAATGAATACTTCGATGAAGAACCGCGGCCGCTCGTCTCTTAGGAAACGAGCTAAAGAAAGACAACTATCCTTCACGGAAAGCACGCCAAGGATCATGCACGTCACCAATCGCATGTCTCGACGAGCGACATCCAACTGGCGAACCATATCGCGGCTTGATCCAGGGAAATCGTAGAGATACATCCCCTCCAAAATATCCAGCATCTTGGTCTCCTCGAAGAGTCGAATTGCAATTTGCGACCGCAGTAGTAAATGGAGAGTGAACCAGAGAAGGGAGAATGCGGGGTGGACGGTATTGGCCACAGGAAGTTTGGAATGTCGTGCTAACAGCGATAGTGTCGGGAGTGGGAAAGCATTATCGCTAGCAAACGGTCGCAAAGCAGTCGTTATGTAGTTTAGGACCTGTAGAACTTGCTCGCGGCCGCCTGAGCTCAGGAACTCGATGAAGTCGCTCGCTGCAAGTGGGAGCTCCCATTTCCGACGCAAAGGTGAGTTGTGTTCGGTCCCTAGGTAGTCGAAGAACTGATCCAAGGAACCTGTGGCGTCGGACGGGCCCCAACCTTCTCCTGGTGTACTGACAGATGGGTTGGTCTGGATCAACACAAACTCATCAACACTGAAGAGGTCATGCAGCAGCCTGGAGTCACGCTTGAGCACCGCACCAAAGACATTTCGATAGCTGTAGGCGAGATCATCGTCGCGGTTTCTTGGTTGCAGACGATGCGATGATTCGGATGGTATCTGCACCACGGTGAATCTGGCGGGGTGCATTGTCCTACGTCTGATAAGTAGGCTATTGGCGGAACTCAAATGAAGTTGCTTACCAGCCAGAGAGCTTAAAAACGGACAATTGCCGGAGAAGAAGCTGTATCTCTACAGATGGCCACTGGAGGATGATATCGACGATCCGTTCAGTACGCCGTCTTTCCATCAGTTTCAGGAGAAGATCCCATGCTTGGAATCTGATGCTCTTGGAGTACATTCCAATTCTACGAAGATATCATCAGTGGTATACGGGACAAAAAGGTGTCAGTACTCACCTCTGCAGCTCAAGGACATCCTCAAACAGCTTTTGCGGGAGGAACGCCTCCTCTCGATCTAGCTGCTCACCAATTTCACGCAGCCTGGAGCGAATTGTGATGCTTTCGATACCATGGATCACCATATTTCCTACAGCCATTATGGCTGCGCCCGATAAAGTACCAAGTCCTCGAAAGGTGCTTTGGCTGCGGGACGAACGAGAAAGAGTGATCGAGGCGACGTCTGACTCGATGTCTCGTAGCAGTCGTTCCATTCAGGACAAGATGTAGTACGGAACAAAAGGGGAAGGGCAGAACAAGAATGTGTGATCTGCAAGATAAATAAGTCAGCGTGATAGAAACATTGCTGTGCGACAACTGACAGGTTTCACAGGCTGCCCACTGCTGTCTCCGAAGACCCCATCCATATCCAGGATGACCGCAACACTTCATCTTCCTTTTCATGACATGAGCACAGCATGTACTCACTGATACATATTCGAGAAAGGAATATCAGTAGGATCGTAGCTGAGGGAGTAGCCTGGAAGTTGCAACGTTGACGCGCATCACGTACGGCGATTCCCGAACGCGCAAAATACAAGGGTTTCTGCACTGGGTGTATCATTGTGGCGCGAATTTGGACGTTCTCGTAACCATTCGACACTTGCTTTTACATCCTCAGCTGAACAGGATTCATTCGAGTCCGACCGTCATGGCTGACATATCAACTTCCTGTTCTTCGACGCCGGATACAATCCATCATCGATATGCCATCTACGCTCTGCCAGTGTGTATTGACGACTATCGTGAAACACGAAATCACATTACACAGTCCGATTCAATGGCTGCACGACCATGTAAAAACGTCTCTTCTACACCAGTACAACTCCCATGCGCTTCGAAACACCGTCCGCTTATACACAGTACGCGTTCTACCGTGACATCTCTCCCTTCGCGCCCCTGGCACTGGCACTGATCAATTTACTTTTGACCAGCCGAAGGATCGGCTCACAGTTGTATAAGTCGATGCTCCCTGGATCAAGAAAACGGGAGACATTGATACTATCGCAAAGAGTCGCCAACCAACTTCATCTCTGAAGTTTGCCTTAGGCCCGCGACTAGATAGGATTGAAAATCTAGATCAGGAAGCCGTGCATTTTCTTGTCGCTGCAGATGAAGACTCGCCAGAATACGACAGTAAGTACCGTGCTATGTTTCCTATTCTTTCTGTGTTTTTGATGAACCCGTGGTATAGGATACGCGGACTTTGTGAAGATTGCACGAATGATGGGGGCTCCCGAAAATGTCGCAGAATATGCCGAATTGCAAAACGACCCTCGCACAATGATTTTCAATAGCTTCTACGACAAACCTCAAGAAGCCCCGATCGCACCCCCAATCGATATTTTCCATCCTGCCTTTCAATCATTCAAATCCTCTGTCGACG
>SGPM01000464.1:0-17109 GCA_004802725.1 Antrodiella citrinella
CAGAACTATAGGGAATGAGTAGAAGGGAGTAGAAGAAGTCCGATGCACCGTAGAATCGAATCGAAGGGGTCCGATGCACCGTAGAATCGTATAGGAAGGGTCCGACATATCGTAGAATCGACTCGAAGAGGTCCGAAGTGCCGCGGAATAATGCTAAAATGGTCTCCTATGGGCGTATCCGGTACCAGCGAGCCGTGGGTCTCATCATCGTCCTCCCTCTATCCATGTTGAGTTATCGGATGCGGTTCAGAAGCGTTACGTTGAGGGCTACCAAAAGGATCCCGCGTTCCGCACGCAATGGGCTAGCGAGTTATATAATGCTGATTCGTGGAATCCGGCGCATCGGTATTTCAAGGATCAACAGGGCTTGCTATTCTTTCGCGACGCCGACTTCCAACCACGCCTGTGTGTCCCAAGGTCAGAACAAGCGAGAATTCTCAAGGACACTCACCAATCTGCTTTCTTATCTGCACACGCCGGACCGGAGAAGTTGTGGGAGATGCTGAGCGAGCGAATGTACTGGCCGCGCATGAAGAAGGATATCTTGAAATTTTGTGCCACTTGCGACATATGCCAGAAGTCTAAGGCGGCCAACTTCACTCGATATGGACGACTCACTCCTA
The DNA here is from genome assembly GCA_004802725.1 of Antrodiella citrinella. Lineage (NCBI taxonomy): Eukaryota > Fungi > Basidiomycota > Agaricomycetes > Polyporales > Steccherinaceae > Antrodiella > Antrodiella citrinella. The sequence continues at coordinate 624 of SGPM01000464.1, forward strand.
ACCCTATTCCGTCTCGGCCGTACGAGTCCATATCGTTGGACTTGATTGTAAACCTCCCATGGTCCAGCGACTTCAACGCTATGTTGGTCATCGTCGATCGTCTATCAAAACATGCTCAGTTTATCCCCACTACGACGGGGTTAACCGCAGCCGGATTCGCTGCTCTCTTCGTGAAACATGTCGCCTGCAGATTCGGACTCCCTACGAGCCTAATCAGTGATCGTGATCCTCGTTGGACGTCGCTGTTTTGGAGGGAAGTAGCCAAGCTCCTGAAAGTCGACATGATGCTGTCGTCGTCGCATCACCCCCAGCACGACGGACAAACAGAGATTGTCAATAGACGACTGGAAATCATGCTGAGGGCGTACGTTGCGGGAGACAAAGCGTCATGGGCGGAATGGCTTCCCCTTCTCGAACATGCCTATAACAGCACGGCTCACGGCTCTACGGGAGTAGCGCCTTTCTCTCTCATCTACTCCTTCAAGCCACGGTCTCCGTTGGACTACTTCCTGGCCGATGTGGAAGGGCGAGCGAGTCAAGAGGTAGAAGACTACGTCTCTTCTGCAAAAGCTCGGCTGGAGACTGCGCGGTTAGCGATAGCGAAAGCGCAGGTAAAGCAAGCGCATTCGTACAATAAAGGTCGGCGGCATCTGGAGTTTGAAGTGGGGGACCTCGTCTTGGTAAATCCGCATTCTCTGGAGTGGATAGAATCGAAGGGAGAAGGAGCGAAGCTGGTACAACGGTGGATCGGTCCTTTTGAAATCCAGCAACGCATTAACGAACATACCTATCGCTTGCGGCTGGGACCAGATTATCCTGGAAGCCCCGTCTTCAACCTGCAACACCTGAAACCGTTCCAACGATCACCAGAGGAGTACGGAGAAAGGGAGGTATTACCCTCTCAACTCAGAGCATTGAAACCTGCAGAAGAGGAACAAGAAGTGGAGAAGATTGTCGGGCACCGGTTCAACAAAGCGAAACGCACCATGCAATACTTGGTCCGATGGGTGGGATACTCGCCCCTGCACGACCAATGGATGACCGCGAGAGAACTGCGCAACGCGCTGTCTTGCTTTGAGAGGATGTTGAATAGTATAAACTCAAAAAGAGCTTATGTAGAACAAGAATGTATGGTCAAGAAAAGTTTCTAACTTCAGTTTGAAGTAGAAGTCTTCCTGATCAAAGAAAATAAAACAAGGGGAGGTAGAAATGAACTGAAGCTTTTGAATGAGTTTAAGAAAAGAAAAGGAATTCGACAATCCTCCAAATTATACTGTGCTTGGTGGAGCGTGTCTTTAGTCGACCAGAGGCACAGTTGAGTTCGGTACTCGCGGTAGAAGTGTTGACGGTTAGAACCCAAAGGTCACTAGGTTGTTATATCCACTCTTTGGATTCCTAGCGAAGTCTTCTTCGGCAATCCTAAGTTCCTTCAATGAACTTCTAATCCTCCTAGTACTCTCGTAGTACTTCTCCTAGTACGGCAAAAAGGCAAATTGAAAGGCGCTACGTTTAGCCCTAACAATTCCTATACGAAGGATGTATAGCAGCTTTTCCTTAAGCTCTATATGATCCTTATGATTCTCGAATGGTCCTAGTCTTGATCCTCTTGATCCNGTGCGAAGGGTTCTATAGCAGCGTTACGTAGCTCTATAGGATCCTTATGATTCTCGAATGGGGAAGTGTCAATAGCGACTTCTCGGTAAGTCCTATCAAGTCACTTCAAACGGCGAGGGTTGAGTTAATAGCGGCCTTTCGTAAGCCCTATTAGACTCCTGGTAGTGTCAATAGCGACTTCTCGGTAAGTCCTATTGGATCACTACAAAACTCCTGGTAGTGTCAATAGCGACTACTCTTAGTCCTATTGGATCACTACAAACGGCGGGGGTTAGAGCTGATAGCAACTTCGTCAAGTTCTATCCAGTCTCTGGTCCTAGGAAGATAATAGCGACTTCGTCAAGTCCTATTAGTCTCCTTCCAAACGGCTTTGTGATGGGTAAAAGGGAGCCTTATATTCACTTGTACTCGGTTACAAGGGAATTGCTCAGGCCTTTGAATCCGATCACCGGCGGAACTGATCTCGGTAAGAAGTCCTAGTTAAAGGCTCCTTAAGTCGCAATAGAAATCGATAGACTTCGATTTCTATTCGACTTCGAATAGATAAAGGGTGGGAAAAGCGGGGGTAGGTGCGTGTGGGAAAGTTGGGGGTAAGGTGCGTAAGAGTGGGGGTGGGGGTGAGGAATGGGGGGAAGAAAAAGGGGGTATCTTGAAAGTAGCTGATCAGGTTCCTGGCTTCGGAGGTCGGCCTTATATACTCTACGGGTAGTAGACGAGAAAAAGTTATGTAAGATTCTTAGTAATCGAAAGAAGGTTCTGGTAGGTTCCGTAATGTTCCACGACATTCCGTGTCATTCCGAGGCATTCTGAGCGCTTATTCAGCGACGATGTGTGGTCGTGCTTCGACTAAGCTCTGCCAACACATTGCCTGGGGGCTGATGGAATAGTGATTTGTCGTGTCTTGTGAACATTCCGGGGCCTTCCGTGAGGTTCCGGAGCAAAGTTTTGCTCCTCCAAAAATGGTCCGGCCGGCCTCGTGACAATCTCAGAAGGTCCGGAATGGTAATCCGGGGAGGCAATCTTGTCACGTCCCTGGAGTCCATCTCGGTCCGGAACCTTCCCGAGCATTCCCACAGGTCTTGTGACTTTTGGGAATTATCCGGGGGGTTATTGGCGTATTCTGAGAGTCCGGGCTTGCTGACAAAGTACTCCGGGGCTTTGTGACAGTCTCCGGGGGTTCTGTCACATGCTACGGCCCAGAACATTCTGTTCCCAGGATATTCCGGCGTATTCGTTTCGGGTTTCGGAACTACTTTGTGGCGGCAGGGGTTTCTTTGGCAATGAAAATAAAGAAAGAAATGGAAAATAAAAGGTGAACTTGGTAAGGTCTTAAAGAAAAGAAAGAAATTAAAAAGAAAAAGGTAAGGGGTGGGCCATGTGCCTTTGGGTCATGTGACCTTGTCCGTCTTCCAGAGGATTAGCGCGGGTGATGCGCTGGCGAGTGTCTTCTCCAGCTGTACTCGGGTCTCGGATCCGATTGCTGCATGCCTATTATTGACGTAACGGGCCCTGATCCCGGTGGGCTTATCACGACCTTCGTGATATGCGGGACCGTGGTGAGTGCAGCGACTGGATTCGTGGCATTTTAATCGTGCCATGGGGGTGACTCTGCTTCTCCTAGATAGCTCGGTGACCTTCGCCTTGCAGGAGCTTCCTCCTGCTCGGGTGCCAGGTGATGTGGTCGCGCAAACTGGGGGCTCGGTGGTGGGCTTCCAGGTGTGAGCGTAGGATTCTCGTGTCAGATCGCGTATCTGAGGGGGCGCTTCTTGTAGCTTAGCGCTGTCTCCTAGTCGTACTCGTGTTTGAGTCCCTTGATCCTGATACCACATGTTTCCGACTCCCGAAGAGAAGCCTGACTTGGGCAGCCTGATCTTTGCTGCTATTTTCGTGGGCTTCTTTTTGATCTTCGCGGCAGTGGTCACGGGGTGGATATTTCTGGCGGAGCGAAGAGCGGCAGGGAGAGTCGCGGTGTGCGTACTCGACCTTCCCTTTCGTGTCTCTTTCGGAGGTTGACTCTTCCTTCCTCCTTCAACAGCGATATTCCTTTGCAGAATATCAATGGACCTTCCGTTTGACGGTATTCGAGGAGGGTGCGTGTCTGTAGGAGGGGTCCTCTGGTACGTCCTTCACAGAATACGGCTATATTCTGTCTGCCCGGTACCAAACTGGTTTGGTGCAGGACAACGGGTGTGGACATAGGGGAGGGTGCGGGTGTTTGGTCTTCGATGAAGACCGGCGAGTCTGGGGAGAGTTGATTCTCCTGTTCCCATTGAAGTAGTACAGGGCCAGCAGTGACTTCGCTGGCGTGAGGAGGGGCAACGGGCAGGTCGACAGTGTCGACTTCCCATGCGCGAGGGATGAAAGTGCTGGGAACAGTTCCCCACCATGCAGGCGGAGTGCCTATGACTGGGGACGGAGAGGACAGGGGAATTGGAGGACGCGGTGTGGGGACACGAGGAGGAGGAGACGGAGACGGAGGAGGAGGAAGGTTCTCGCTGCTCAGATATTCAGGGTTGACGTCGGCTATGACCATAGTATTGATGATCACATTCTGGACTAATTCCAGCTCTATCATCATTGTGCGGAAGCGGTTGAGCAGCTCATTGATACTGTTGATCGTGTAATTGGGTTCGCGTAGTGCACCATGGGCGACATGGTGGGCGGCTTCCATGTGACGGAGAACGATGAGGAGAGTGCTCAATGTCGGGTACGGTTGGAGCTTGGCGAGGACGTCAACGACCGACAAGCCAGGGGATGCGAGGAATCCGCCGACTGCAGTACGCATGGCGGTGAGATCAACATTGGCGTGGGGAATGGAGAACTGGGCAGAGAAATAGGATGAGTATTGACTGAAATGCAAACGATTGGCAGAGGAGGCGAGGGACGTGGAGCGAGTTACGATTCCTGAAGAATGAAGGAATCGTTCTTGGTGGAAAGTTGGCAGGGGGGTTGTAAACAGAAACTTTTTTTGTCCAAACCATGGGAGTATTTTTTGTATTGATAGTCAGTAATCTGAGACTCTATGGTTGATACAACACTTAAACGCTCAAAAAGCGCCCATATTTTGTATTGACGTCAGTACATATTGTGACTACCAATAGTACTGGTTTTGTATTACTGATGTAACCCTAAGGCCTCTTGATCTAGATCGGTAATCAGACCACTTTCCTCTCAAATTGCATCAAACATTTTACCCTCTAAAATCGTCTTACACCTCATATTCCCCTCTTGTGGTTTCAAAACGAAGATCGGTCATGTTTTGCATATGTGGAGGCTCATTTTGTGTGGCCATCCTTATCTAAAAAGCGCTTACCAATCCTAACCCTAGCTTAGATTATATTAAGCGCCCGTCGATCAGAGCAGCTATGGTCAAGCTGGGGATGGCTCAAATTATGGCACAAAGGTATGATGTCATTCACTGGGCATCCCAGCTAATGATGTCACTTCATGCCACATCTATTTTACTACGCAATCAAATCTACTGATCTATGTACTGATTTAGGTAGCTATAGGTAGTAATTCTGCAATTGTGACATCAGTTCAGCTCCGACAGCTACCGCGCTTACGGGCGTGTCAATGCGTTTCGTACTGGACATTCACCGTCCTTAGGTGCCAGCCTGGTGCGGCGGAATACGATCACGGAGACGCCCATCGGAGGAACACGGTCCAAACTCGCGTGGGTCGGCTAGGACCCCGATCTCCCACGGAAGCTGATCTACCGCCAGCCTGATTATCGGCGGGCCCCATCGATCATTTGGTTTCCCCGGCGGCTCTCCCTCTACGCTCTTCCCTCGACGACCTCGACCAATATGCCCGTCGCCGACCTCGACGTATGCCTCCATCGCAGACAGGAACACTGGGGGGACACAGAGGGATGCGAATAGGAGCGGCGGGGACGGTTCCCAACACGCCGATCCGACAACTGGGCTGGGGGGGACGGCGGACATGGCTCGGTGGGGGGGAGCAGCACTCAGCGATGCGAGAGGCGATGAGGGTGCGCGTACGAAGATGGTAAGTAGGTACTTGTACAATACGATGACAAGAGTAGTAAACTAATCCGAATATAAAGCTGTTAGGGTACGATTAAACGGAAGGAGACTAGGGTCACCTCCTCGAGTGTCGAGGCGAGGCGTGTCCGCTGCTCGTCGTGGGGCGCACGCACATAGCGAGGTGACACGGCGGGGATACGCACGCTCACGCGTCATCCATATCGTCATTCACCAGGATCTGCAGCGCCGCCCACAGCCTCGCCTCCTCGTCCTCCTCCAGGATCTGGCGCCACACCCGGGCGATCTTCTGGTCCTTCGACGACTGCTGCTCCGCGCCGCCCTTTGCGTACGTGAACCATCCCCGCGCTGCTTCACCGAAGAGGTCCCCATAGAAATACTTCAACGCGGCATCAGTGTCAGCTTTGTTCTGCGCAGCACGCGCATCCCTCAACTTCTCGTTGATCTGCTTGTACGTGAGGTGAGTCCCATCCTTGTGGCTGTGTTCCTTCCAGAACGCATCTTCGCTGCCGAGCCACTCTTTCTCTTCAACGATGAACTATGCCGTGTCGCTAACATGAGCTTGACTTCGCTTTGATCAGGCACTCAGTACTTACCTTCCAAAGCCCCCATGTCACCTTTAACGCGTTCCAGTGGTTGGTACCGGTCCCACCGCTGCCGTTCGCATTCTCCGGTGAGTTCTCCCACTGGCCTGACGCTTTTTGGGTCTTCCTGATCTTCGGATTGACCCACTTCTGATAGAGCACGTCCCAGTACTTGACAGGGATCTGCTGGTGTTAAACCAAGGAGTAGATCGACTTGGGAGGACTCTAAGACAGACCACTGGAGTCTGAGATGAGCAACTGAACTGGATATTGAGCAAGACAATATCTACACACCTGGAGTCTGAGATGAGCAACTGAAGGTTGCCTGAGCGCTCAGACTCGTGGGAACATCCGCATTAGGAAGGGGAACACAAACAACACAAGTCCAAGTCTATCTTGGACACAGAAAGAACCACAGCATGGAAATGGACGGGTAGGGTATCAGAATGATGGGGGAAGTGAGGGGAATCCGAATATGATAAAGAGAAGAAAGTAGAGCATCAAGAAGCTCGTCCAACAGTAGTTTCCACCCCCTCTGTTCCCATAGTAACCTCCGCTTCCTCCACTGCTTCCATTGCCCCCTCTGTCTTCTTTGCCTAGTTGATCGATAACAATCGCCACCTGATAGTATTCTTCCATCTTGGTCTTTCCGATGGTGTTGGTTGCCACCCTTGATGCGAGCCATGGTCTTAACCCATCAAGAAACCATTTTCGCTGCATTTCCAAATGGTTGTCTTTGGTTAGCGCGAGAAGGGATTGGAATTCTGCAACATATTGTTCTGCAGTACCCTTCTGTTGGAGTTTTCCGATGGCTGCTATGGCTGCGCTAACGGAATTGATGGGTTTGAAGAAGTCGGTGATCTTTGTGTAGAGTTCATCAACATTGTTGGGGAAATCTTCAGTGTTGTTCTCATGGAAGATGGTTTCGAGGTAGACTTCTTTCCATGTTGCCGTGCTTCCTTCGCTCATAAAGGATAGGACGAACCCAATTTGCTGTTCTGATTCCTGGTAGATCTTTGAATTGATCCGGAGATAGAGTTTGCCATCCGAGATGAAATGTTCTGTATTGACTCTTTCTCCATCAAACGCTTTGGGTTGTCCTATCTTTAGCTCGGTGGGTTTCGGTGCGGTAGCCCTGGTTTCAGTGCGATGGGTACGGCGAAATCTTTGAGTAGTGGGTGCGGCAGGGGTGTGGGTCGTGTTAGGTGGGGGTTGTGGGGGAGTGACTGGTCTGGAAATTTCTGCTTCAATCTGATCTTCTGATGGGGCAGGTGAAGTGGTCCAGGATTGTTCAGTTGGGGCGGGTTCTGTTTGTTCTGGTGCTTTTCTTCCGCCCTTGAACCAATTGTCTACTAGTCGTGAGACTCTAGCTCTGATGTCGTTGTAAAAGGTTCCGTCTGGTCTTTGAAGTCTGTCGTGGGTTACAAACCATCCTGGTGGATCCTGATGTTAGAGTTGGTATCAGCCACTCTGACTGAAAGCGGACACAGTGTGCCACTCGTTGTGTGCCACTCAGTGTGATAGCCAGAGGAGCAGTCTAGAACTGCAGTGGACACTTTCACATTCTTCACATTCTTCACACTTCACACTTCACTATCACTTGGCCACTCAATGGCCAAGATGCTTTGTGCCACTTCCTTTGTTCTTTATAGTCTTTATGTCTTTATCCCTTTATCCTCATCTCAATGGACGTTGTAGGGACATTCCCCTTTGTATAGAATACCATAGAACGTCCTGTATCTGTATATAAGACCACCTCTGGTCTCTGGAAATAAATCAACTTGTTCCCTTCATTTCTTGTGGATTCTAACAGACTTGTGTAAGTCGGCACTGAAAGGAGAGCTTGACCTAATGTTACAACGAAGCGTAATAAGCAAGTCGAGGTTCAGTCTGAATAGTGATGTCACTGTCTGGGTCTTGCTTAGGACACTTTGTGTATTGAACAAAGGAGGTCAAGCTGAGGATGGTCCACAGCGAGACAGCTAGTTCATATACAAGTACAGATACGATGAGTCAAGGAAGAAAGTAAGCAAAGAGAGACTTAGTAATACAATGAGCTAGGATGAGTAAGCTCTATAGCTTATGTTGAATAAGCAAGTCACATGACAAGCGGGTCATGTGTAGACGAGTCATGACGAATGATGAGACAAAGAATACGAGTCCTTTAAAAAAATAGAAAGGAAAAGGAATATAACTACAAGTTACAATGAAAACTGTAACACATCAGCGACATCATCGATTGAACCCGTATCTGGATCCTAATCGTCATCGAACAGCGCTGCAAGCGCTTCTCCGATCTGGTTCACATAGACTTCTTCTAGTGGCGAGTCCTCTTTTATCCGTGGTTGGCTCATAGGCCACAACACTTCGAGTGGTATCTCCCATGTCAGAATCGCATGGTCGGAATTTATGAGCGTATCATGCAGATGAACTCTGCAATTTGTGTCCGCTGTGTACAGGATGGGTACCCATACAAGATCAATGACCTGTGGTCTAAGCACCTCATTGTGCGATTGTCACGTAAATTCTCGCCGATAATTGGCGAGTTCTAAAATCAAGCTTGCCATGATATCAATAATGCTCTCTACGTCATCTCTGTCTTTGGCGATCGCTTTTTGATATGGAGCCCCACTAGGCCCCCAAACACCCGAATGCAGGTTGAAATCACCCGCAATCGTCATGACGGATGGGAGGCGATCTGCCCTCCCCTCCATGTATTTACTTCCAGCATGCATCTTAGGCTGGTTGTATACATTTATGAGAAGCTGTGGCCCCTCTCTAGTAGTCAAACTGACGGCGCAAACATCATCATGCTTGATCAGGTTGTCTGCCAATCTTGGCATCAAATGCTCCCAACACTTGTTCACGTGGATGCATACCGACGACTCCTTGTGAGCCCCCAAGCACATGAAATTATGATGACCAGTTGTATGTTCGAATTCGTCACCCTCCGGCTCTTTGGCCGACGGGACGTGCTTGATAAGACCCCATGAGATCTCTTGCATGAAAATGACATCGTGGTCCCGATACATCTCCAGTATGTTGCGGCTATTCTCGCCGCTACGCTGTACATTGACGCTAACCATACGCAGCATAGGCCGCATATGGTCAACCGCCCTTCCTTTCCGGTGAGGCAACCCCAAGTTCTCATTCGAGTATCCTTTCTGCATGATCGATGAGTCAGTGTACTCATTGATCGGCCAAACAAAGTCCTGCCATGGGACAGGCTCTTCCACCTGACTGCCACTCGGCTCCACGCACATAATGCATGTTCCCGAAGGCGGTGTGGCTAGCCCTTCAGGCCAGTCCAGGTCTTCCCTGACGATGTCCATGAACGGCACGTTCATGAACACCCTTGGATCATTGGAATCGTCAGAATCGTCAGAATCCCGACAACCTCCTTGACTGTGTGTCGGTGCCCCGTAATATTGCAGAGTCAAACCAAATTCAATATCTGTCGACAACGACCGATGTGCTACGGGCACAGGGGACTGACTACGCGAGGGCATGTCCAAGTCTGCAATAGGGTCATACGAATCAAAGGACGCATGGGGGGATGAATGTACTACAACATGCTGACTAGCAGCACGTACGGAACTGGGATCACATGAAGAAAGGTCAACATATGGGGGGGGAGACTGTTAAACCAAGGAGTAGATTGACTTGGGAGGACTCTAAGACAGACCACTGGAGTCTGAGATGAGCAACTGAACTGGATATTGAGCAAGACAATATCTACACACCTGGAGTCTGAGATGAGCAACTGAAGGTTGCCTGAGCGCTCAGACTCCGTCCTATGTACTGGGAACGTCCGCATTAGGAAGGGGAACACAAACAACACAAGTCCAAGTCTATCTTGGACACAGAAAGAACCACAGCATGGAAATAGACGAGTAGGGTATCAGAATGATGGGGGAAGTGAGGGGAATCCGAATATGATAAAGAGAAGAAAGTAGAGCATCAAGAAGCTCGTCCAACAGAGACATAGCCAGAGGCGTGAACGACCAGCTGAGAGGGGTGAACGACATATTCAAACCGAAGTTAATTAAACTAAACGGGGGCACAGCCCCATCATCTGACCTGAGCTGCAGCCCAGGCGACCCGTCACGGTCTAGATGAGGACTTTCTTGGCCTTGGGGTCAAAGCCCTTGTCGTAAGCAGCCCGGTTCTCACCGTGCCAACCCGAATTGGTGCGCTTCTTGAAGAAGTCGCAAATCCTTGCGGTGGCTGCATGTGGCTCATCGCAATTGTGGCATTATGGTTCGCACGATGTGGTCGCATCACAGAACTCCGAAGGCGGGAGCGCCTTGTCCTTGGTGTTGATCGCGCTGCAGCACGATGCCATGACATTATGATCCTCGATCTTGTGGCCGCGGCGACCACAGAACGAGCATACGGGGACCTTCTACAGGTGTATGCGAGATGTCCCCAGCAGAAGCAATTCTGGCGCTGGGGAACGTGGGGATTGGTGCTCATGATGTGCACCGGGCAATCGACCGAAGTGATGCGGAGCGATTTCTTCTGGATGATGCGCGCAGCAACCACTCCAGAACGTGTGTCTCGGAACGAACACTCGACCACGCCGTACGCCTGGTCCTTGATGGACGACAGGATCCGGGCACGCGGTTGCTGAGAGAACGGCACGAGCCGATCCCCTAGCCTCGCGGTGGTTTTCAGGATCGGGTCTTTCAACTCAAAATCCGTCAACCACTTGTTGCCGCGACGAATCACGCGCTCAATGTCTGCGAGCGGCAACTCCGCTCCATCAGACCCTCGGACACATACGTTATGTACCTGCATGAAGACCGTGTCGAGGTACGGGTCAGCAGTGACCGCACTCGCCAGATGAATCGCCCCCTGGGAGCGCAACCAGGCCTCAAGGACCCTCAGCACCATTCGAGTCTCGGCTTCGGACGGTGGGAATTAGAAGATGAGGGTCAGAGCCCCATCCTTAGCGAGCCGCGTGTCGACGACACAGTTCAGCGATTGCAGACCGTTGGCCGCGAACCCCTCCGGGAACGCGTCCTTGATCACCTGGGATTCCTGGACGAAGCATGCACCTCCACCATCAAGTTCAGTAGGGAAGTGGCAAATGACCACTTTCTTTGCGTCAGTGATGGGCTTCGCCCACGCGTTGAGGCTGATGGCTTTCGCCTCAGCGAGCTTCTCATCACGCCTGGTGGGAAGAGCCTCCACCTGGTGCGCCGTAGGGTTGTCTACCTCCATGCGGGGGGCAGACTCGTTCATCATCGCTGTCATTTCGGTATCCAGGCCAGCAGCCTGGGAAGTCGTCATGAGACTCCCGATCATCTTGGCTTGTGCCTTGAGAGGGTTGCGTGCCGGCTCAGGTGCCGGACTAGGACAAGATCGACGCTGTCCTGGTGCGAAACCAGGTGGGGGGAGAGGTTCTCGAAAGAGAACTTGAGAGCCGGATCGTCTGGTGACATTGGGGGGTTTTGACGCAGAGCGTCGGGGATACCTACAAACGGGTCTGTAAAGTCAGTGAATTGTAACTCGATGCCCGGTTGCGAAGTGGGAACGATTTGGGTGGCAGGAGTGGTCTCCATGCCTAGTAAATTCTGAGGGGGGTTCAAACTCAAGGATGCCGGGGGTTGGCCAGCGATAGGAGACCTAGTAGGGGGCGGGGAGGAATGGGAAGGGAAAGGAGGACGGAGCAGGAGGGAAAGGCGTGTAACGATGCGGGGAGTACTACCTAAACGGGTAATAAATGCGTGAGATGATGGGAGTACAGGTCGAAGGAGCGATGGCTTTCTCCATAGTTATCATTCTTATTTAGATATCTCTTGATTTCCTTGCACATGACCTCGGTCCATGTGACTGACTTACTCAGCATAAGCCATAGACTTATTCATCATCATTCATAGTATTACCAAGCCTTTCTGCTTATTCCTTTACTTTGACTCAGCATATCTGTACCAGTATATAAACCTGTAGTCTCGCTGAGGATTATCTTCAGCTTGACCTCCTTTGTTCATTATACAAAGTGTCTTAAGCAAGAACCCAGATACACTCAGACTAGACTTGACAGGCTTAACATGCTTTGTCGTAACATTAGGTCAAGCTGATCCAGCAGCCAGACATCTTTATGTCTANGGCATTCCCACGATCCTTTGAAAGATACAATCCCTGGACCCACACATCAGACCCTTGATCCCCGCTGAACCCTTGATCCCCCATTGGACCCTTNATCCCCATTGGACCCTTGAACTCCATNGAACCCCATCAGATCCCTGATCATCATCTCTGATAAAGTCCGATGTTATTGAATTCCATCTGATAACACTTTCCATACCTGGACGTCCCTCTATGAATCTTGGACATCCCCAGATCATCCCTGATCATATCAGATCTTCTGATCCCCACCAGAATCTACCTCTTCCCAGCCTAGCACAGTGAGCGGCGTCTCCCACCGTGGGATGATCCCTGATCAAGACAGGAGTACCGGTGTGCTAGCAGTAGCAAAAACAGNATTCTGATCAAGATCTATCTTGGNNACCGACTGATCCGTACCCCATGATCAGTCTTGATTGTCCGAACACCTGAACCCCTGACCTGCTGATCTACATGATGCAAGCAGCGCTCATCAGATCCCTTGATGCCGATCCCATGATNGNNATTCACAGAACCCTAGAACATGGCATGACCGCCATCGATCTTTACAGATCTCCAGACTAAATCTGCACTGCGCAGTTGGAACTCATGTTNCAGAAACCCCAGAAACCATTATTGAAATCTGCATGCCACGCAGTTGGAATCCCCATTCCAGAACCAGTGAATCATCANACCAGATCCTAGCTGCAGGTTGCAGTAGAACCATTCTTGAAATTCNATCAGAAATCTGCTGATGCGCAGTTGGGACTCACGTCTCAGAACCATGNAATCCCTGTCAGAAAAATCTGCATTTTCGCAGTTGGGATCAATATCCCAGAACCTCAGAACGCTCCAGAAATCTGCACTGCGCAGTTGGAACTCATGTTCCAGAACATCACCAATTCCAGAACACAGAACACGCTGATGCTGCATGGCGCAGCAGAGGCTTTTCCAGAACTCTCCATCAGATTGATCTGCATGAGGCAGATAGTATTATTCTCCTGAACACGCTGATGCTGCATGGTGCAGTAGATCCCTCGTTCTTCCAGACACCAGGATCATATGGCTCTGCATGAGGCAGACTATTCCAGAACACAGAACACGCCGATGCTGCATGATGCAGCAGACCCCTTCGCAGAAATCCTGATCAGATTGATCCGCATCACACAAGAACAGCCCTTGCTAGATTACAGATCCCCAGACCGCTGACCTGAGGCACAGATCCATCATCTCCCAGAACCCTTGATTGATTGATCCACATGTTATCTATGGCATCTCATCGACCGATCACAGACCTTGCAGACCCCGTCCGCACAAGCAATTCGCAGAACTCGTTGCAATTGGATGCAATGATACAAGTACCCACTGGACCTTGCAATTGGATTGCTACACATTGAACCCCTAACAGCCTTCTCAAGCTTGAGGCAAGCTTGAACGTCAACTGGGGGTAATATACCGTGGACATCATTGAAAATCCGACACCATCAATTTTCCTGGATCAAATTGTCATATTGCTGATCCTGTCATGTCTGACACATCCTCCTCCTCCGCTCGAAGCACAAGTGATGAATCTGCCGCCTTTGATACGCATGCCGAGGCTCGTCTCCGCTACTCATTCACAGAACTGATCAACCTGGAAGAAGATTCTGAACAATACAGAAGATACATGGACATCAATCCACCTCCTTTTGCTCATGTGTTACATGCAGCTCGTGTTCTCAGACACAGTCTTCGACAGATCCACAATGCAAGATTCATCCTAGACACGCGCTTGGCTGAAGCCCTTGATCAACTAGATGATCAGATCATCGAACAAGACCATATCCCTGCGCTTACCCATATCCACAATCTTAGAGGAGTCGCTAGTCNCTTTATGGACAAAGCATTCCAGAATGCGGTGATCACATCTAATACCCTGAGACAAGCCATCGGAGAGATGGATGATGCACCCTATGGGCCACTCCACATCCCTCGCCTCATTAACTCCGATGATGCCCTGAACACAGAAGCCCCTGATTATGAATTCCCTCCATCATATTCTCGATCACCATCTCCGGCAAGTTACCATACCGCCGGCATACAAGCTGATGCTTCTGGATCNGAGATCCCTTCGGTAATAGAGGAACCAGATGATCAAGAAGAAGTGTCGTCCAACACTGATCCCCGTTCCCCTCGGCTTTCCCCTATTCAGTGGCGGAATCTTGATCAAGATATCCCAGACATCTTATAGCTCAGAAAGCTGCATTATCTATACCAGTCACTCAGCAGCAGCTTTCCTCTCTCGTCGATCTCATCCTTCTTCAAACACTCGAATTCCTCATCTATCATGTCATCATTCGCCACCATGAACACATCCCTCCAGATTATCGTCAACCAATACTCTGAAGCAGACNTTGAGGCGCTCCTGCAGGCCAACCCNGAGAACCCCTTCCTCCGTTCCACCCTCTTCACCAGTAAACAGGTTGCGCAATCCAGAAACGCAAACCTCGCTGCACGACAAGGATTGGAACTTGCCATGGTCACCTTGCAAGCGCAGATGGACCAGCTGAACCAACAAGCAGGGTTCCTGGATAGCGCATGGCAAAACCAAGTTGTGGTCCTAATGGGCTACAGCATTAGGCAGAATCTGCGGATGATGCCACAGGAGGACGAACNGGCCGGATCAGAGNACACCACTCCCNCTTCCTCTCCAACTTCTCAATTGACGACATCGATTGACATCCCCATGATGCCGACTACTGCATCTGACAACGACAACGATGACGATGATTNCTCCTCTGAGGATACGCCCCCCATCTCTGCACCCGTCTCACCAGAACCAATGGAAGATCAGTTCATCACGCCACTATCTCCTCCACCTCAACCCCANTACGCTACTCGAGGACGTCGNCGNGTACAAGGCCGTCGTGTGGCCTGGCGTCCCCCAACTGAAGAACGATCAGGCAGTCCCTCTCCATCATCACCATCTCCACCTTCACCCACTCGTTCTCGATCCCCAGAACTCCCTCGTCGACCCACCATCACCGTGCATCTGCACCTTCCCACTGAGCAAGGCTCTGCTGGACGCTAAAAAGGGGATTCCCTCTCCCTCTCATTTCCCTCATCACACGCTACTATCAGTCAAAAGAACACTTCNATTTGCGTCGGATCTTAGCTGTTTTGGCTTTGTGAAAGTCAGGGTGACTTCACTGTAAACAGGGGGTAATGTTACAGTTTTCTCTTTACTTCTCCTATTTTCCTTTCGACAAGACCCCTCTTTGGACTTACCTGTATTACTCCTNGACTTTAACCCCTTTTNAAGATTCTTTCACATTCCATGACTCTTTCTCCATAGTTATCATTCTTATTTAGATATCCCTTGATTTCCTTGCACATGACCTCGGTCCATGTGACTGACTTACTCAGCATAAGCCATAGGCTTATTCATCATCATTCATAGTATTATCAAGCCTTTCTGCTTATTCCTTTACTTTGACTCAGCATATCTGTACCAGTATATAAACCTGTAGTCTCGCTGAGGATTATCTTCAGCTTGACCTCCTTTGTTCATTATACAAAGTGTCTTAAGCAAGAACCCAGATACACTCAGACTAGACTTGACAGGCTTAACATGCTTTGTCGTAACATTAGGTCAAGCTGATCCAGCAGCCAGACATCTTTATGTCTATGGCATTCCCACGATCCTTTGAAAGATACAATCCCTGGACCCACACATCAGACCCTTGATCCCCGCTGAACCCTTGATCCCCCATTGAACCCTTGATCCCCCATTGGACCCTTGATCCCCATTGGACCCTTGAACTCCATAGAACCCCATCAGATCCCTGATCATCATCTCTGATAAAGTCCGATGTTATTGAATTCCATCTGATAACACTTTCCATACCTGGACGTCCTTCTATGAATCTTGGACATCCCCAGATCATCCCTGATCATATCAGATCTTCTGATCCCCACCAGAATCTACCTCTTCCCAGCCTAGCACAGTGAGCGGCGTCTCCCACCGTGGGATGATCCCTGATCAAGACAGGAGTACCGGTGTGCTAGCAGTAGCAAAAACAGAATTCTGATCAAGATCTATCTTGGGGACCGACTGATCCGTACCCCATGATCAGTCTTGATTGTCCGAACACCTGAACCCCTGACCTGCTGATCTACATGATGCAAGCA
>SGPM01000465.1:0-17108 GCA_004802725.1 Antrodiella citrinella
AATCTGTTCACGCGTGAACATCTGCTGCTGATCTCGCCCCTTATCTTATCTTTTGGACGATCTTTTTCGCGGTGTACCAAGTTTTTGACCATTATTTACCGTCTCATTCCAGGACCAATGTCAAGAACAGTTAATTACTAATAAGTAACTGGTAAGTAACTGACCAGTAAGTAACAGGCGGCTTTCTCACCGAGCCCTATTGCGTATGACCCGCGACTTGTCTCTCTCTGCCTAGAGGAGGGTAGCAGTTGCACCCTTTCATAAATTTGCACACTAAAGTGTGGCGAGAGTCGAGATCGAAGTAAGCTGCGATCCTGGAACTTCGAGATCCTTCTCACTGACACACAAATACGTCTGCCAGTGACTGATGACTCGTGCTTTCCGCTTCGTTTGTAGCGCGCGGTATGATAAGACTCTGACGGTACTAGACGCAAGAGAACAAGAGCTGCGACTTCATCGCAGTACGAGTACGGTGTTCGGCAAACCCCATGGTACGATTCGATGCACTCGTCCGAAGTGCTATATACTCTGCACTCGTCCCGAGTCCGCCCAACTAACGACGTTGTTGAGCGAATCCCACAGTGCTATATACTCCACTTATCTCAGAGCTCGCAATCTCCTCTTCATGACATCAAATCCCTATGCTAGTTACTGTAACTACCCGACAGCGGCACCCTCCTAGTCTCCATCGCACCGCAGCAGTCTCGCTTTGACCCACCACAACCCACGCAACCTCAGCCGATCTTGGGTCCTACGAGAGAGATGTCGGACGAGCCGAATCCGATTCACTCGCCTGCGCCTACTACCAGTGCGCTGAGGGCGCGTCCTGGGAGCTCGGTGGCAGTGGCGCGACTGGGACAGACTGATAGCAGGACGGGAGACAAGGCTCCCGCGCCGGCCAAGCCCCCGCCTTTGAACACGTCGTCGTCGTTCAAGAGACAACGTGAGCTGAAAATCGTTGTCTCGTTTTCGTGGTCTGTCGTTGATAAGGTGCTTAGGGACCCAGGAAGATCAGGATTAGACGGATGTGCAGTCGCGGAAGAAGGCTATGAAGGATTTGGTGCAGTCATGGATGGATCGCCTGCAGCTCATTAGCGTCATCGTGCGTGTTTTTGTGTTTGTCTCATGGGCTGTGTGTATCTGCTCACGACCTCAATAGACTACGTTCTTCGCTGCGACGGAGGCACAGTTGCTCGGCATCACCGTCCCATCCGACGACGGCACTCCGCTGAGGCCTGTTGAACAAGCAGCTAATGCAGGCTTGGCCGGCGCACTTGTCATCCATGTGTTTGCAGGTACGTGATGTTCGAAATTTCAGTGAATGGGATGTTGACTATTGTTTCTAATATAGCCATCCTATCCTTCTTCGCCGCGTTCTTCCTGATCCGCTACCGACTCCGCGAAGCCAAACGCGAAGAATCCAAAGTCGAAGAAGGCAGCCCCGAGAAATCCACCGACTCGCACAGCATCTTCTCCGCCAACCCACATCTCGATTCTCGAGCCCTTCGGGCCTTTCCACCGCGGCAACCCCCCGACTCATTTGCTGGAGAATTGCCACACGCTGTGTATGTGGCTGAGCGCGGTAGGGTTCGTGCTCGCGCTGGTGGGCGTGCTGTGCTTTGCGTGGGCGCGCCTGCCGCGGAGTGTCAGTATCTTCGCGTCGGTGTGTATGTGGGTGTGTCTGTTTGGGGGTGTGTTTGCGGTGGTCGAGTCGTATCGGAGGCCATTGCATCCTGCTATCAACTGATCTTGGCTGGCTCTCGTCCTGTTCTTCTTGCATCGTGATCGCGGACTTCTTTGCACTACGTATACCATTTCTTGCAAGACTGGAGTAACGACTTTCGTGTATCCTAATTCATCGTCTTGTTGCGCTCGGACTCACCATCTGCCATCTGAGCGCCACGCTTGGAGTCTTCCAGCGACATTGGGGACGATGGATCGTGTCAATAACTCCATCAGCTCCCCGACATGCTCGGTGAGCTTCTGTCTTGTGAGTGTTCTTCGTCATATCCTATGCTCATTCGAGTAACTCAACAGACCAGTCCGCAATTGCTTGGGCTAGTTGCCATGTCACGGTGTACTTGATCAATCCATCAAACATTGTATGCTCCAAATGTTCTGCCTCGGCGAGCGCGACGCTTCGTTTGTGGCTTCTCGGAGTGGTGTCGCATCCGACTATACACCTCTCATATAATCAACTTACTCATAGGTGCATTACTAGTACTCAACCATCTTGTTTTTCCTCTACGTTCCTTTCGCTCTATACCACAATGTCCAATAATTTCAACAACCAACCAACAGCCGCCCGCAAACCTCTCGCTACGTTGGGAAACGGCTCTCCTACGACCCCGGTCCTGCATCGCGCTCCAACAATCCCGGAGATCCCGACCCCGCTGTTTCTCGAGACCGTCAAGCCGCTTGATAAGGGCGCAGACGTGTCACAGTATACCGCAGTGTGAGCCTGTTGAGCGGGCGCAGACTGTTCCGTTGACGATGGGACGACCAAGGGGATGTGAGTTTACATGTCTTCTTGACGTGGTCTGAGGTATTGACGTTTGGTGCGCAGGGACCCAAGAGGATCAGGACCAGACTGATGCGGAGACGAGGAAGAAGGTTATGAAGGAGCTCGTACAGTCGTGGATGGATCGTCTGCAGCTTATAAGCGTTATTGTGCGTGTCGTGTCCGTTGATTGCCTCCAGCATCTCACTTAGCCTTTGAATCTTCTTCCAGACTACGTTCTTTGCTGCGACGGAAGCTCAGTTGCTTGGTATCACGACCCCCGGCCCAGACGATCCGAGTGAATCTCGGATCGAGCAAGCAGCTAACGCGGTATTAGCAGGATCTCTGGTCACCCACGTATTCGCCGGTACGTCTTCTCCCATTCACAAGCATGGGCCATGTCGTTGTCAATGTCAAGCACGCTGACTTCCCATCGATAGCGATCCTGTCGTTCTTCGCAGCGTTTTTCCTCGTGCGGTACCGCCTGAACGAAGCGACACGTGCCGAGCGCAAAGTCGAAGAAGGGCTCAAGCCCGGGGAGGTGCTCACGAGCGAGTACCACACGGTGTTCTCGTCGAACCCGCACCTGCTGGAGAATTGCCATACGTTATGTATGTGGCTGTGGGGTTTGTGTTGGCGTTGGGGGGGGGGTCGTTTTACGTGGGCGTTGTTGCCGGGGAGTGTGCGTACGGGGGTCCGTCGAGTCGCTATTGCATGTAATTGGGTCTCCGATCGTTGTTCTACGCCACTGTATACATGATGCTCTCAGCTCGAGCTCTTGGTTTGTATGTATGATGACCAGTTATTCCGGTGATTCCGTTCTCTCTCTCATGCCACACCGGCGCCGCGTTTTTCCAGGTGCACCCAGGTACAATTCCGTGAGGACGGTGTTGGGTAGCATACGATCGGAGACACGGCACTGTGCTAAAATTTCATTTTCAGCGCCCCTTTCGACTCCGCGGTTTGTCGTCGTCGCACGCTAGCCCCCCTCGCTCCTCTTCTCCTCGTTCACGTCGTCTGCTCTCCTTTCCGAGGTCTGTTATCTCCCTAACTCCAGTCCCAAACGCTGACTCTCCCGTCTTTCCTTATCTAGGGAAGCTCATCCCGTACACAGTTCGACCGAGCTTTCATGTCGAACGCTACCGCAACCCCGCCCTCGTCGGCTCTGTCGTCCCCGACAGACACCGACTCGGTCGCTTCGACACCAGTGAGCACACCCAGCAGTACGTCGCCGAGTGCAACCCCCACTTCTTCTTCTCCACCCTCCTCTTCAAGTGGGACACCCACGTCGAGTACGGCCTCTTCCTTTTCTGCATCCTCCTCTTCTCCCGCGTCCCAGGCGATATCCCCCTCGTCTTCACCGCCCACGTCTTCTCGCACTACTGGTGATTCATCGCTCCTCCATCCGTCGACGCACCACTGTCGCAAGCGACCTCCGATTCTACCTCGTCCAACACACCCACTCCCACCTCCTCTTTTCTCTCTGCTTCGTCTCTTCCGAGTGCAAACACGAGTACTGACTTGCTTTCTTTCTCTTCATCCTCTTTAGCTCCTTCTTCAGCACCGTCAACTCCTCCACCAAGTTCGTCACCACCGAGTTCTACGCCGTCTTCCACGCCGTCGAGTACTCCATCATCTACACCTCCGCCGTCTTCGGCTTCAGCCAGCTCCACACCCGATGCCTCATCTACGTTGGCCAGCAGCGCATCTGCATCCTCCGCTTCTCTCACATCCACACCATCTGCATCGGATACCACCACCCTTTCAACGTCCACTGGCACGTCCCTCTTTGTGTACGCAACCTCCCCATCTTCTTCATTGCATGACACATCTCATCTTCCATTTTTATCAGCACGACTAACACTGCAGGCGTAGCCTTCACATCTACTGTTGTTGTCACTGCAGTCGTCACACCTACGGTTAACCCCTCCACATCTGAACACACCCGAACCTCTTCCTCGAATGCCGGTGCCATCGCAGGGGGCGTCATTGGTGGTGTCGTCGGCCTCGCTGCCCTTATCCTGCTCTTCTGGTTCCTCCGGCGACGGTCGAGGCGTGAAGATTTCGACGGCAACTTCGATCCGGACAGGGTAGTAAGCGGCGGGCGCCCGGTACGGACGGGTTCGACCTCGCAGGTGATATCGCACCGTACGACTATACTCCTGGCGCGGGTGCCCCGGCTGGTACAGGTGGTGGGTACGGCCAAGAGATGGCACAACACGGCGACTCTGCACCGTCTTTCCTCGGTGGGGGGGCTGGGGCTGCAGGTGTGGGCGCGGGCGCCGGACTCGCCGCAGGTGCCGCGGCCACGCATCGGACCGCGCCTTCCAGTGCGCCGTCTGCGTACTCGCAATCCGATCCGGCGCAGAGTCAGTATGCGGATTATGCTGCGTATGCAGGGTATGCCGCTAGCTCGCAAGGGCACGACTCTGTGACGAGCCCCACCAGTGCGGGTAGGAGCTTGTTTAGTGGACCTCCTGTCAACGACCATAGGCACCCGAGCCCTGGACCTTCGCTTGCGATGACCAACAATACGAACGATAACTCCACCAGCTCGTCGTCCGGTGCTGGTGCTGCCGGTGGACCCTCAGGCGGCCTCCTGGCGATCCCGAGCAATAAGGAGCGGGAGGCGCGCGGGCCTGGGTTCCATGTCGTGAACGATGTTGTCCAGCATCAGGATGGGGGCCGGCTCGATGCCACCCCGGAGGACGATGAGCCGCAGCATACGGAGATTCCCCCAAGCTATGATTCCATTCCGAGAGAGCGGCGGTGACGCGCGCGTTTAGAGTGCGTTATACTTTTCAACTGTTTTTAGCTCTTTTGTTTGCTTCTGACTAAAATGTGTGTATTGTATCATTGCGCATTCTTCACCCCTTCCGCCTCTTGCTCGTTCTTACTCTTACTCACCCTTACTCTATTATCCGTACGTAGTATGTATTAACGCTTCACGCCCCCATCCTCACGACGCTTTCACACTCACGGTTTCATGTCATATCCTCACCCCGACCCCGCGATGCTTATACTTACCATCCCCCATCTCCTCTTACGATATGACTGCTCGTCAGCTTTTTTTCCCTGCAGTAAGTTACTTATGCATTGATCATACGCACAACTTGTTTCTGTCTTCTCCGCAATGTTTAAGGACTCGCAGAGTTGTAGCCACATATACTAGCTATCCTTGCTTGAACTTGTTGGGGGTTCGTGTCTTCCCGTGTGCGGTGTGAATTGTGGCGGCCTCTTGGGGTGTTGCTACCGACTACAACACGGCGTCATGTCGCATGGTAGTTCAGTCCTCCACCTCTGATGGCCATACATGTTTGTATCCTTCTTTGAGCTTACATAGGTCTAGCGCCTCCGAGTCCTAGACTGCAGCTAGAACCAGAGATGGCCTGGCATGTACTATTAATCTCACCCCAATGTTCATCCAGTATATATACCGTTCAAAACGCAGGCAAAACACGGTTCCGCGTAGATTCCGTGTGTTCGACGTCATCCGGACATCTTATCTTCCACGCATTTTCAAGCTCTACCTAAGACTCCTCTCTCTCGTTCTTGCTACCACCACCGCAATGGCGGCAAATTCACGCAAAGTTCTTATGCTACATGGGTGAGTTCTCCTCCTGTTCACGCTGATAGCGTGTATTCAACGAGTGTTGTTCGGACAGATACGCGCAAAGTGGGACTGTATTCAGCAAGAGGGTCCGTCCGCACCATGCAATAGCACGGATCCGAGAGGATCATTGACTTGGATGTATGCATCCTACGTTGTACACAGATGGGCGCAGTGCGCAAGGCGTGTGGGAAGGACATCGACTTTGGTGAGTTACGCGTTCGGCTCCGTCCCCTCCACCACTTCCCAACTTCCAACCTTCCCCCTTTCATTGTCAAATATCACCGGCTTGGCACACCGACGATCCTCATCTTAAAACTTACACTTTCATTGTGACTGCACAGTGTTCCTGGACGCGCCACACGTGCTGTCCCCGGCGGACATAGCATCCTCGTTCAACACGCCCGAAGAGCTGGGAGCGCCGTCCGAAGCGGCCGAGGTCGATCCTGCGCTCCAGCCGCGAGGATGGTGGAAGGCCGATCCGGAGCGCAAGCAGACGATTGGGATTGACGCGAGCATTGCGTTGTTGAGGGACGTCCTGAAGAAGGACCACTACGAGGTGCGCAGTGCGTCTCCTCACGTGTTTAGGCTTTTATCACAGAGCCCGAGTGGAAGAGCTGATGTGTGATGTGGTTTTTTTTTTTGGGTTGTGGTGGTGATGGTGGGCTACAGGGCGTGTTCGGATTCAGGTGAGGTGTTACACCGATTGTATTGCGGCGATGCTGCGACTCTAAAGAGGCGTTTTACCTTTCACAGCCAGGGGGCATCGATGGCGGCCATGCTCGCTGCGCTCGTGAGTGCCACTGTCGATCCCTGCTTTTCGCAATGGGCTTCTTTTCTGACGCTGCCTACCTCTTTCTTCCTCTCTGTAGCTCGAGCATCCGCACGCTCGTCCCGACTTCCTCGTGGATGGCGAGGCGCCGCACCCACCTCTGTGTGTTCTCCGTCATACTACGCGATTTGCGGTGAGCTGATCCGTGAGATGTACCATGCAGGAAATTCTGCATCGCGGTAGCAGGTTTCCGGCCAAAGGGCTCTGACGGCGACGCCGTGTTCGCGACGCCGTACGTCACGCCTACGGTCCACGTCCTCGGCAGGAACGACGTCATCGTCGTGGCGGAGCGGTCCAAGACGCTGCTCGACGCTCAGCCCACAAACGCGTCGAGTGGCACGACGGAGGTGCGTATTCCGCCACGGCGTATTGGCACTTTTGTTGTCGTTGACATGCATCGTCTGGTGCACAGGACACTTTGTTCCTTCCAAGGCAAACTGGAGATCCTTCTTCCGAGAGTACCTACGGGACCCCACGGGGGACGTTCCTTCTCCGGGACCTATCAGTGGTTCTCAGCCTGCTTCTGGGACTGCGACACCGGATACTATCGTACACTGAACGAACGAAGCTGCTTCATTTCATCATGGCATTCAACGAAGGATTGGATTATAGAGCCCGTATTCCTAGGTTAGTTCACAGTGCATGTTTCGCGCGTTGCCGTGGTCACGCTCATCAGGTATACTATCAGACTTATCGTGTAGCAATGGATTCGATGGTTGTCTTCTCAGTGCGGATGAACGTGGGCAATGATAACTGGCGGAAGGCTCCTTGCTGGCAGGGCGTGAGCCACATTCACGATGACATATCCGAGAGAGGCGTGTCGATTGGAGGAGGACGTCCCTCCCGCGAGCTGGTTGTGCTCGGAGTCGGCCGTGACAATGTTGAATTTCAACAGGCTTCGCAATGTCCCTGGATATCGAAGGTCTATGATCGCGATATGAACATGTTTTATCGATTTTTAATCTCCGTCTGTGCACGGCGCGTGGCAAGTTGAAAGCTGAACATGACCTGGTGACCTGGGATGGACGATGGACAGATAAGGGATACGAACAAGCTTTTGCGTTGGTACACACGCCTTGAGAGCTTTCGTCAGAGAGTGCAGGCGTGCGTGAGTGGAATGCGTTCAGGACTGAAGTGGGGAGACCTTCGATGCTTCGGCGTCGCGTGGGGTGTTTCAAGTGTCCGTCGTCGAATAAAAGGACCTGGTAGAGGAGGGAGGGAGAGGTGGACCTCCTCCTCCTCGAACCTAGTAGTGCCACCCAAAATGGTGATCAGCTTACCTAATCTCAGTGAGCCTTCCCGCGTCTAATAGTAGTGGACTGAGAGAGAGAGCAGCCTTTGGGCTTTGAAGCTCCTTCATCTTTGCCAGGGCCATTTGAATGTCCCATTAATCTGCTAATTGACCCTCCTTTTCATTTCTATTCCAGCCGCTCTCCTCTGCTCCTCGACGCGTTCCTCTTCACCCCTCTTGCCACAAAACGCGTATCCAACGTCCATCATGACCACCTGGGTCCCGCAACAGCCTTCCCTTCAGGAGATTTTACAGACGATCCATGAATCAACCGACACGCAGAACCCAGAGGTCCAACGCGCAATCACACATGTGTGTTCTTTCATCTCGTCGCTCTTCAACGACATCGCCGTCGTCTTTATTGAACCTTGTTTCTTGCCCCCCAGAAACTCAACACTTTCACGAGAGAGCCCGACTATGTGGCCTATCTCGCCTACATCCTCGCCTGCCTGCCCCAGGAAGAGGATCGCATCCGGACTATTGCGGGCTACCTCCTCAAGAACAACGCTCGCAGCATCATTCGAGCATCGACCGAGGTCCTTGAGTTTACCAAGGGCGCCGTCTTGCAAGCCTTTAATGACCCTGCGACTATGATTCGAAATGCGGCCGGCCAAGATATTGTCGCCTTCTTGGGTATCCTAGAGCCAAAAAACTGGCCCGAGTGCTTGTCACAGCTCGTGCAGACGTTGGATTCAGCGGATATCGATCAGCAAGAGGTGAGTTCGCTCTTTCTTCATGGGAGGTGCACTCGGGTTCGGGTGGAGTTTCTTCGGGAATGAGTGGCTCTGGGCGAAGTGTCGGTCTAGAGGGAAGTGCTGCTGGTGTGTTGGACGGGAGGTCAATTGTGGCGACCACGTATGGCGTTCATATGCGTCTGCGTTACGAGAGTGCTCATATCACTATCTTGGGCTATTCTGAACGATCACAGAAGTCTCATTTCTTTCAGTGGCTTTTCATCGACGTCGAATCGGTCTTTCATTTCTGACGTTCTCGTTCTATGGCTGGCTCATATGAAGTCGTGACATGGAGGGGTCGGCGTTACACCCGCGATCTGTGCAGTACCGCCACCGTCATCGTCCTCTCCTTCGTTCATTCCTCTCCTAATTTCAGGCGCATAATGAACTCATCTCCGATCTCATCTCTTAGGCAGCTTTCAACGTATTAGAGAAAGCTTGTGAAGACTTTCCTCGCAAGCTGGATGTCGAAATGAACGGTACATGGCCACTGGAGTTCATGATCCCCAAGTTCCTCATCCTCTCAGAACACCACTCCTCCAAAATGCGTTCGCACGCCATTGCCTGCCTCTCGTATTTCGTGCCCATTGGATCCCAGGCGCTGTTCACCCACATAGACGCCTTTATTGCCTGTCTCTTCAAACGCGCCTCCGACGACGACCCCTCCGTCCGAAGACACGTATGCCAAGCCCTGGTGCTCCTTCTCGCGTCCCGGCCCGAGAAGCTCATGCCCGAAATGGCCAACGTCGCGGAATACATGCTCTACTCGACAAAGGATAAGCACGAGAATGTGGCGCTGGAGGCATCAGAGTTTTGGCTCACTTTCGCTGAAGATCCAGATCTTGCGCCTTATCTGCACCCTCTCCTCGGCAAGGTGGCGCCTGTGCTCCTGGACTGTATGGTTTACGGCGAGGACGACCTGCTGTGGCTTGAGGGCGATCTGGAGGACGCCAATGTACCTGACAAAGAGACCGATATCAAGCCGAGACATTACGGTGGTAAGAGCCATGGACTTGAACACGCCGCCAACGGGGATGATCTCAGTGGAAAGGCTGCTCGGGTTGGCGCGTACGGCGAAGAACTGGAGTCGGACGACGATGAGAGTTTCGACGACGACGACGACGATTTCGCCGAAGAGATGTCTACTGAGTGGAACCTGCGGAAATGCGCCGCCGCGGCTTTGGATGTGCTTGCCGTACGATTTGGTGCTGATCTTCTGAACGTGCTTTTGGAACCTCTGAAGGTGAAGCTCTGGAGTGAAGACTGGCTACAACGAGAAAGTGGTATTCTGGCGCTGGGGGCTATGGCTGAAGGTGACGTCTCACTTTGTGTTGCGCTACACGATACTGACGTGATAATGACAGGCTGTATAGACGCGATTGAACCTCACTTGCCCCAATTAGTTCCTTATCTCGTTAACATGCTGAGCGATTCTAAGGTAATCATCGTTACATGTCTGCGCTCTTCCAATTTGCTAACCTCTGCCATAGCCTCTGGTTCGGTCAATTACATGCTGGACTCTCGGTCGTTATGCCAGTTGGTGTTCTCAACCTATATCGGAAGAACACCGAAATCAATTCTTCATCCCTACACTCGAAGGGGTATGTATAATTCTTGTTGAGCGCCTGAATTCAAACTGACATATTTCCAAAAGCTCCTTCGCATGGTCCTCGATAACAACAAGCGCGTTCAAGAAGCAGGGTGCAGCGCATTCGCTACCCTCGAAGAAGATGCCGGTCCAGAACTCACCCCCTATCTTGAGCCAGTTCTGCGCAATCTAGTCTTCGCCTTTGAAAAATACCAACATAAGAATATGCTCATCTTGTACGACGCTGTGGGGACCCTTGCGGATGCCGTAGGCTCTGCGTTGCAAAATCCAGCCTTTGTAGAGATCCTCATGCCGCCGCTGTTGAAGAGATGGGCAAAACTGAAGGACGAGGACGACGATCTGGTACCGTTGCTCGAGGTGCGTACCTGATCGCGTCATTTTGAGTTCTGGACCAAACTCATGGTCGCACACCTGACAGTGTCTTGCGTCGGTTACCATTGCTATGGGCCCAGCGTTCCTGCCGTACGCGGGACCCATCTTTGAGCGATGCGCAAACATCGTGCACCAGTCTCTCCTGCAGTACCAAGCGTACCAACAGAATCCGGACATGGACGAACCTGACCGCTCGTTCCTCGTTGTCGCACTCGACTTGCTCTCCGGTCTAACGCAAGGTCTCGGTATGACGTTGGAGTCCTCTATCATGCGGAGCAACCCGAACCTGCTTTCCCTCTTGGTGGTTTGCTTGAAGCACCCGCACGCGCCCGTCAGGCAATCGGCGTACGCGCTCATTGGCGATATGGCCATGAACTGTTTCCCGCTGTTACGACCGCACATGCCTGCGATCATGCAAGAGCTGACGGTGCAGTTGGCACCGGAACCCAAGGTCGAGTTTATTAGCGCGTGCAACAACGCAGCTTGGTCGGTTGGTGAAGTCGCGCTGCGATACGGACGTGGTGAGTGCATCGTCTTCAAACGCTTCCAACAATTTCTCACTGATTTCTTCCCTTTTTGTTCAGACGACGCTGAGTTCCGACAATGGGTGCACCCGCTTATTTCACGTCTCGTCCCCATCTTGCTCCATCCTAAAGCCCCGCGCAGTTTGCACGAGAACGCGGCAGTATCAATAGGACGTATCGGGCTGATGCATCCTACGCTGATCGCACCGCTGCTCCCAGACTTTGCGCAGGCCTGGTGTCAGGCTCTGTATGAGATCAGAGACAACGAAGAGAAAGACTCGGCGTTCAGAGGATTGTGTACTTTGGTTCAGACGAATCCTGGTGGGATTGCCAAGGTACGTCTCCGCGCTATTTTATATTTGTGGTGTGGGAACATTTCACTGATAATGCATGCTTTCGACAGAGTTTACTCTGGTTCTGCAATGCTATTGTGCGATGGAACGCACCGTCACCAGAGCTGAACGCGATGTTCCAGCAACTGTTGACGGGCTTCAAGCAGCACGACGCCGCGGGATGGGCGGCGCAGGTCTCGACGTTCCCGGCTGCGATTCAAGAACGATTGAGCCAGAGGTACGGCGTATAGACGATCACAGGAATGAATTCAAACGAAACGAAATGAAACGAACACGCTTTCTCTCTCCTCGGCCGGTATCCCAATCTCTGTTTGTTCTACCATCCATCCATTCAGTCATCCTCACCCTCCCTGTGTCTGTACCCTCACCCCTGCTGTGCTCATAGTGTGCTCTGAATCTGCCTGCTTGCCTCTCTCCCCACGTCTCTAACTCTCTCATGATCTTTGCGTTCCATAGCCTTCTACTTCACGACTTTCAACCTTCGTCTCCCGGAACGACCCCTTTGCAACATTTTAGTAGAGTAGTATTTCAAACACATCCATCCCCGCCCTGTTTTCCTTTCTTTCATCCCCCGCTACCCCAGCTTCTTCCTACTTACCGCCACCCAACCACTTTTATCTTTTGACATTTTTTGCAAATTGACTTTCTGTTTTGTTCTGTCGAGCCTCCCGCGGGGGAACTGGCTCCCGTCATTCTTCGTTCTTACTTTTCGTGCCGCAATTTGGTTTTCTGACCGCACCTCAAGTATGTTTTTTTTTCGTCATGTGTTGTTTTGTGTCTGTTGTGCACCTCGAAATATCAAACCCGGTCTTATCCTGAATCCCTCATCTTCCCATCGTACGAACGAGCTTAAGCAAACAGGTGTACATGTGATGTCTATAAGATAGGTCATTTGTAACGCCACATATGTACACCATGTGCATGGATGGCGGTACCGAGAGACTTCGTCGAAGCCTTCCACTAACACCATAACGCCGCTCCGCAGACGACCTAGGAAAACTCAATCACGACTTAGAACCCCAGGAAGCACTGAAGCAGCACAGGTTTAAATTTGACGGAGGCTGCCTTGCTGGGCCCGTGGTGCGCACTGTCAATCTACACCGCGCCGTTTCTGTGACACCGATATGTTGTCAATGCCACTGTGTGTGTATATATGTATGCATGCATGAGTATGAGGAGTACCGGATATACTGTAATTGTACATAAGTACGGCGCGAATACGTACGTATACGAACTATGAAGGGCTCGAGGATGCAGGAAGGCCACGCCGTGACAACGCACGCAAGCTTTGTCTGGTCAATTGTCACATTGGTTTCAACCCGAACCACGAAAAACAATAAAAGAAAAGAAAAGAAAACCGAGAAAGGGGATGGATATATGTTCAAATGTAATGTAAACGTGATGAGAAACGAAAACCCCGAAAAAAGAAGGATCGACATTGGCTTGAGAGAGAGTGAGAGAATGGAGGCGGCGAGGAAGAGGACAAGTGACGCATATACGAAACAGCGACGAGGGAAAAGGGGGACGGGAGTGGGCAGGAGACAAAGAAAGTGAGGTGGCGAGCGAGGTGAGGGTGGACTATAGTGAAAAGAGGGAGTTTATATATCTGAACACCTGTACACAAAACGAGTAGATACTGATACTGCAGGTTCGTTTCGTCTTTCCTGCGAGGCGGGGCGGGAGGGGGATGGAATGGGGAATCTTGAATGCCCGAGCGAGGGCGGGGGTTATACTTAATATGTTAAGGAGAGCTTCACTGGTATTTAGATTTGATTGCAATGGGAGATGACGGAAAGTGAGAAGACAGGCGGGAATAAGCAGACGAGACGAGACGAGGCTATGATAGGTTGGTATTTGGAAGACCACCTGAAGGCACGGTGAGCAGTGAAACTTGTCTGAAGTCGTCGGCTGTGCAAAGTCGTGAATCAACATGGTTTGCCAGACACAGCGGATGCGAAAAGGAACGTACTGTTTTGCCAAATGGAGTTCCCCCACCAATTGACTGCTAGACCTCCCTTTGGTATCTGCGACACAACCATCAGCACCTGCCCCTTGAACCAAACAGCGCAAAACGGAACTCACCTGCAACACAAAGAAAATAAACAACAAACACACCAACGTCCCGCTATCCAACGCCGCCGCCGTCACATAGTTGAACTTCGACCACCACGCAAAGTTCTTCTTCCGGATCACATACTGGAACACGAACCCTGTCACGAACCACGACGAATAGTTGATCCCCGTCGCCGGCGGGATGAACTGTACGCTGTTCAGGATGACCGGCGTCGAGATCCACTTGTTCCAGGCGTTCGGCCAGCGTCGCTGATAGTACCAGAACGGCAGAGGTAAGAACGCGCCGACGATCAGAGCGTAAAGCTCGGGGTGATAGATGGATCCAGAACCGAATTGGCGGGAGGGTCCAATGAGACCCCTGCACGGCAGACACGTCAGTGACTTTCGGAGGAGCAAACAAGGATTGAACGTACCAAACTGCGGAGGCGGTGTAGTACACTTGATTATGCGGACACGTCAAATCGCTCTTCTGGTCCGGTGTACAGATACCTTTAATGTGATCGAACATCGCTTGCTTTACGCCGACTTGTACGAAACCAGCCAGCGCGGTCGCCGTGATTTGCACTGCAGCCAACATTACAACGTAAGCAAACGCGCGTTGAACGAAACAACGAAAGCACACTTACCCATGAAAGTAGCTCGTGGCGGTACCTTGATGTAATGCCCGAGCTTCAGATCCATGACGAACGACGTGCACTCCGATAGCGATTGAATGACGTAGGACTTGAAGATCATGTTGGCAATAGGTTTGCCAGGCAGTAGCACACCAGGTACGATTTGCGCCATCAGGTTCGTTGTAAGCTAATGCACACGTCAGCACACAATCATTGTAAGATGAATGACGAGCTTACCGTTTGATTCGTCAACGCATAGATATATCCCGCAGGAATAACATACAACAACACCAGCAAAATCGCCAACAAAATCGCCCACACAGGCAACCCAGTGTGCCACACCTCACTTGCAACGATCGACAGGCCCAGGAACGTCACAAACACGGCTGCATACCACCAATTCGGCACCTCTGGATATGCGCGCATCAGCTTAGCATGAATATCGTCCTTCTCCACGTCGCCTTTCCTCAGGACACGCCATACAGCCTGGCCGTAGTACAGCGCGGTGTGAACGACGATACAAGACGAGAGGGCGAAAGCGACGAGGTACGTGATGGCGTAGGACGTGGGAAGGTACAGCTGTGAGTACGCGTTGAAAGCATCCACGTCGAATGTGTCATCTGGACGCAGCACCCTGGAGACATCGTACGGGTTCCCGAAGCGGTCGTACGGCGAGTTGGTGAGCATAGGGAAGTAGGCGAGATGCCAGACCTAGATGAGATCGAGAACGCATTAGCATGATCACAACGTTGGCCGTCGCGCGATCGTCACGTACGTTGGCATAGTACATCGCAGGTGCCAGAATCCAGTAGAAGCACACGAATCCGAAGAAAGTGTGCATCTGGGCCCACCAAGGGGTGACGAGTGGGTTGCTGATCCAGGTAATTTCGGTCCAGTCGAAAGTGAGCACGCTCATGCCGAGACCATTGTACACTCCAAATATCTGATTGATGACAGTGTTGTTTGGGGCAATCCAGCACACCCAGTTGAATATCGACAAGGCGGTGAATAGGTAACCTGTACGAGTTTGTCAAAGTCGAATCGTTCGCTCTAGACTCGAGGGGAAGCGGTAACGTACCTGGAAGAAAGAAGAAACAGAATGCAGCGATACCAACGTACACAAAGTATCTGTACCTCGTCAGACCACCCCGATCGCTGTCCTCTTCTGCGTGGAAAGTATTCAAGATAGTACAAGTCACCAGATTCTGTGGCCACAGCATGCTGGCAGGCCACACCAAGAACTTCCTACTCATTCCTGCCAATCCGAAGCCAGTCATCTGAGTCGCCAAAACCAGGGTCGCGGCAAAGCCATACCCAAGCTTGTCGCCGTAGTTGAACTCAGCGACAACGACTGTAAAAAGTGCATATGGATACGAGGTCGCAACGTTGGACATCATGTACACCAGGGCGTGTTCCTTGATGTTCCACGGGCCGGGGTTAAGCGAGAACTGGTAGGGACCCAGCATCCGCGACGTGAACGGCAATCGGATGGCGGGGGTTCGGTAGGGGGTGATGGGAAGGGAGAATGCGAGGAACTTGCCGATGGGGTGGGCTATGAGAAGGAGCATGGAAGGGAGGATGCTCGGCGCGGGTTGTCGGAATACGAAGAACACGTTTGCCGCGCTGTGACACGGGGTAAGAAAGGGTAATTATAGATGAGAGCCATGGGAGTGACTTACGCAGTGGTCAGGGTGAGGAAGAGACCAATGATCCACATCCGCAGAGTGAGGCAGGGCATCTCTGGATCGTCAATATTTGACACTGCAGCACGAACTTCTGCATATGGACTGTCCTCTTCGTCTATCGCGTCAAAGTCAAACTCCATCCTTGATGGGGCAAAAGTTCGAGATCAGGAGTTGCACGGGAAAGCAAACGACGGCCACTCACTTGATTGAACCATCTCTGCTATCCAGTGTTGGGAAACTGGTAGAGGACGACGGTGGACGCATCTTGTGAGCGCCATCTTTTGATTCTGCGGCCAGTTCCTCATCTATCGTCTCCCTTGTTGTTGGTAGAGCGACATGTACCTCGCGCGAGCTAATGGCAGAGCTGACACCAGAACGACGCCCTGTGGTCCCTGAACCGCGGCTGGAGGTTTGTGGCGGCATCCTGCGGAGACGATAAGGATCGTCATCTGGCTGAGAAGTGGTGGATGGAGGGGATTCTACGGGACTTTGTGGGTACTGGAAGGCATGGCGGGTATGTACGGTTGAGGGGCCGGCAGTAGGGTATTGTGCAGTTTGTTCATTGACGGGGTCGAAGGTTCGTGGAGGGTAGGCGACGGAAGGGGAGAGTAATGGGTCTGGGGGAGGCACAGTTGCGTGAGAGCTGAGAGAATGTACGTTCGCAGAGGTGCCTGTGGGAGGCCGTGCAAAGGCGAATACACCCTCTGCATCTGACTCGTCCTCTTCCTCCTCGTACAAAACGTCGTCGCCGTCCTGGGAGTAGGTGTACTGGGCCGCGCGATCGTCGAAATAGGCGTCGGAAGTGTCGGGACGGGCAGTGGTTGGGCGACCGGAGGCCGTTACGGGCCTGGATGAGGTGGAGGGTCTTGTCATTGCGCGGGGGACATGCACGACGTCGAGGACGACGTGGG
>SGPM01000466.1:6135-17039 GCA_004802725.1 Antrodiella citrinella
TCNNTANCGNCCTATTNGTAANCNCTANNANACTCCTGGTAGTGTCAATAGCGACTNCTCGGTNAGTCCTATTGNNTCACTACAAACGGCGGGGGTTAGAGCTGATAGNAACTTCGTCAAGTNCTATCCAGTCTCTGATCCTAGGAAGGTAATAGCGACTTCGTCAAGTCCTATTAGTCTCCTTCCAATCGGCTTTGTGATGGGTAAAAGGGAGCCTTATATTCGCTTGTACTCGGTTACAAGGGAATTGCTCAGGCCTTTGAATCCGATCACCGGCGGAACTGATCTCGGTAAGAAGTCCTAGTTAAAGGCTCCTTAAGTCGCAATAGAAACCGATAGACTTCGATTTCTATTCGACTGCGAATAGATAAAGGGCGGGAAAAGCGGGGGTAGGTGCGTGTGGGAAAGTTGGGGATAAGGTGCGTAAGAGTGGGGGTGGGGGTGAGGAATGGGGGGAAGAAAAAGGGGGTATCTTGAAAGTAGCTGATCTGGTTCCTGGCTTCGGAGGTCGGCCTTATATACTCTACGGGTAGTAGACGGGAAAAAGTTATGTAAGATTCTTAGTAATCGAAAGAAGGTTCTGGTAGGTTCCGTAATGTTCCACGACATTCCGTGTCATTCCGAGGCATTCTGAGCGCTTATTCAGCGACGATGTGTGGTCGTGCTTCGACTAAGCTTTGCCAACACATTGCCTGGGGGCTGACGGAATAGTGATTTGTCGTGTCTTGTGAACATTCCGGGGCCTTCCGTGAGGTTCCGGAGCAAAGTTTTGCTCTTCCAAAAATGGTCCGGCCGGCCTCGTGACAATCTCAGAAGGTCCGGAATGGTAATCCGGGGAGGCAATCTTGTCACGTCCCTGGAGTCCATCTCGGTCCGGAACCTTCCCGAGCATTCCCGCAGGTCTTGTGACTTTTGGGAAATATCCGGGGGGTTATCGGCGTATTCTGAGAGTCCGGGCTTGCTGACAAAGTACTCCGGGGCTTTGTGACAGTCTCCGGGGGTNCTGTCACATGCTACGGCCCAGAACATTCTGTTCCCAGGATATTCCGGCGTATTTGTCTNGGGTTTCGGAAATACTTTGTGGCGGTAGGAGTTTCTTCGGCAGCGAAAATAAAGAAAGAANTAGAAAATAAAAGGTGAACTTGGTAAGGTCTTGAAGAAAAGAAAGAAATTAAAAAGAAAAAGGTAAGGGGTGGGCCATGTGCCTGTGGGTCATGTGACCTTGTCCNTCTTNCAGAGGATTAGCGCNGGTGATGCGCTGGCGAGTGTCTTCTCCAGCTGTACTCGGGTTTCGGATCTGATTGCTGCATGCCTATTATTGACGTAACAGGCCCTGATCCCGGTGGGCTTATCACGATCATCGTGATATGCGGGACCGTGGTGATTGCAGCGACGGGATTCGTGGCATTTTAATCGTGCCATGGGGGTGACTCTGCTTNTCCCAGATAGCTCGGTGACCTTCGCCTTGCAGGAGCTTCCTCCTGCTCGGGTGCCAGGCGATGTGGTCNCGCAAACTGGGGGCTCGGTGGTGGGCTTCCAGGTGTGAGCGTAGGATTCTCGTGTCAGATCGCGTATCTGAGGGGGGGGCGCTTCTTGTAGCTTAGCGCTGTCTCCTAGTCGTACTCGTGTTTGAGTCCCTTGATCCTGATACCACATGTTTCCGACTCCCGAAGAGAAGCCTGACTTGGGCAGTCTGATCTTTGCTGCTATTTTCGTGGGCTTCTTTTTGATCTTCGCGGCAGTGGTCACGGGGTGGATATTTCTGGCGGAGCGAAGAGCGGCAGGGAGAGTCGCGGTGTGCGTACTCGACCTTCCCTTTCGTGTCTCTTTCGGAGGTTGACTCTTCCTTCCTCCTTCAACAGCGATATTCCTTTGCAGAATATCAATGGACCTTCCGTTTGACGGTATTCGAGGAGGGTGCGTGTTTGTAGGAGGGGTCCTCTGGTACGTCCTTCACAGAATACGGCTATATTCTGTCTGCCCGGTACCAAACTGGTTTGGTGCAGGACAACGTCCCGTCTTCACCGGATCTTCGCTAGTATCAATTATCTCTTTCATCGCCTGCCGCAAGATCAGAACACGGCAATTATTCATGGACAAAGGACATTACCTCCATGGTGTTCTCTATTTTGAAGCGAGTAATCCCATACCTGTAATGCAACTCTGATTCGGATCCATCCTCTGATTCAACTTCTTTAAGTTGCACTTCATGCTCTTCATCTGCTTCCTCCTCTTCACCGCTAACTGGTTGAGGGTCCGCCGACAACCGTGGCAGGTGGAGGTGTTTCGAACTGCGGCTCTCGGGGAGGGATCGCGATGCAACTAACAAAAGTTGAATTGGGTCAGAGACAAATCACGATCAAGCATAGAACGTACCGGCGGGGCTTTCATGCTGTCTGATGGACGTAGGAGGTGGTCGCAAGCCAGTCTCAACTTCCGAGAGCGTATCTTCGGTACGCCGCGGGACATTTTGAGATCCTTCGGAAATAATTCCAGGATCCCCCGTTACGTTACCCGCCAATGCGGTCCTACCCACTGGGAAGTTTCGGAGACATCAGCGCTGAAACCAAATTACTAGATGAGGATACCTCACCACCAATAACATTGTTGTTTGCCTCTTCGTGTGGCTGCGAGAGGAATCCAATATCCAAAGGGGACGATTGCGTCGCTTTGACACTGTGATCAGCCACAAC
Organism: Antrodiella citrinella; assembly: GCA_004802725.1. Taxonomy (NCBI): domain Eukaryota; kingdom Fungi; phylum Basidiomycota; class Agaricomycetes; order Polyporales; family Steccherinaceae; genus Antrodiella; species Antrodiella citrinella. Next base: position 8,829 of record SGPM01000466.1, read on the forward strand.
TTGGGGCTGGGACCAAAATCCAATGTCAAGAGACAAATCCTCCGCGGAACCATTGTTGGTCTGTATCGGCTTGTGGCGATTGTCGTCCGAGATCATAGGTACTTCCCGGTCTTTACCCTTACCTCCGGAACCACTCGGCGCTGTGTTCTCCCGAGCTGCGTCATTGTAAATCCATCCATGCAAGAGTGAGCTAGAGGACAGAAATACAGACAAGTATACCCATACCATCGAGAAAGACGATCGGTTCGGGTGCAATGACCGGAGATGCAAATCCAATGTCCAGATCCATGTCATCACTGTCGGATTCCTGCCGGCTTCCCACTCCGCGTGCAACACCAGTCGGCGGTACAATCCCTATGTCAGTCTTTGCGGTCAGCAAACTATTCATGTTCACATGAGGGTACTCGCACCGGTGGATCGATCGTCGCTCTTACCAGAGTCCAGTGGTGCGAGCGCAACGTCTGCAAACGGCCGAGTAAGTTCCTTCAATAAGATGTCTAAGAACTTGATCGCACCCGCGAGGTTATCGTCATACAGAGGCAAGATCGGCGACGCAAACCCGATGTCGAGATCAAGGTCCGATGGCGAGATGTGGAGGGGGTCGCGAGGCACGGCCATGGGAGTGGGAGTCTACAAGACTTAAAATGACCCAATGCTATCGCATTTAGAGTGAAAGGGGCTCACCCGAGTGATCTGCACGAATTCGGGTGAACCGGCGGGTGGTTTTTCTGATGTTGGCGTGATATGCGACGGCGAGATGGCGGTGGTTGGTGTGAGCAAGTGAAAGTTGCGGTAGGAGTCACACCCGAACAGCTGCGGAGAATCAAATGAATATTCGCGCTGAATGACGTAAACGGAAAGTTGCGATGAAAGTAGCCGACGTGCCTCATTTCAAACACCACTGGTGCGCCTGCTTCAATAACTCGACATCGTCAACAGGACTCACTCCGGTATATAGTATGGCCTCTACTTCCAGCCGCCCTCTTAACAAGGCAGAGACCTCATTGCTGAGATGCAGTCGTCGCATACAGGCGGCGATGACGGTGCTCCCTCCCAGTGACCACCCGTCCAACCGGCTTTGGACAGACGCAGTTGGCAATGAGTTGGTATGTGCCACAGTCCATGACACGATTTCCCCGACCATTGTTGACACGATGTTGCTGTCCGAAGATGACAGCCACCCGGATCCAACGCGAGTATCTGGACTCTCGTATCCCGCGGTTTCTGGTGTCAGTAGTGCGTAGTTTTCTTCACCGGAACAAACGGATTCTCCCGGAGTTCTTTTGGGAGGATGATTCCCTTGTCGAGAACACCTCCCAGTGGAAGAAAGGGTTGGTGTACATCGACAACATCGGGGCCATTGACCTGGGTGATGACCAGTGGTGGACACACGGTACGGGTCACATTCTTCCGAGCCGTTGCCGGACTCACATCTGTGTCCTGCAGCACCATTCACATCCAGCAACATTCCATCCAACGCTCATGCCGTCACCGATGAACCTATGGATGGTGTGGAACCAACTGCCATCCCTCCAACGGCTCCGGTCAAACTGGAAGACAATACGGTGATTTCGCATAGCATGGATACCACGGGCGATGACCGGGAAATGAGACCCACCAGTGCACCTCGGTTCTCCGACTCACGATTGCCCTCCGAGAACACGGAAGACCGCAAGCGCCCTCGGTCAGTATCATCTGAGAGATCATCCAAGAGAGTTCGGACAGAGGAGCAAGGGTCAGGTGATGAGGACATGGTGGAAGAGGACGGAGGCGAACAGGATGCAGGTGGAGAGGAAGAAGTGGAAGAGGACGGAGGAGAAGAGGCCGTGCAGAACGTGCCGGGCGCAGAGATAGTATCCATGCCGCTCGCAATCAGTGTGTTCCCGAATGCGCCAGTGGACCTCAACAGAACGGACGATCTTACGCCCACCGAACTGGTGGCCTGTGGGGGATTGAAATTCGTGGCGGTATGTGGCCACAGAAATGATGTATACCATGTTTGAACTAAATAATCAGGCCTATCCTTGCGTCAACTGCGAGGGCGACCCACCCGCGTGTAAATGGGATTTAACAGTCCGGGGCACGTGTGCTGGTTGTGCGAAGCGAAAGCTGAAGTGCAGTATGGCGGCCAAGACGTACGTCACGAACGCGAAAGTGCAGAAGAACGCGATGGTTGTTCGTTATCAACTTGCGTATCATGCAGACCTCGCAGATCGGGTTCGACGTGGAGAACCGGTGAATAACAAGGAAGGACCACGGATACCGGAGATGACAACTAAGGAGCTCCAGAAGCTGTCTAAACCGCCACCGAAGGCTCGAACAACAAAGGCAAAACCCCCGAAGAATGTTGTGACCCCCCCGACGAAGACGAGGCGAAGTGGCAAGCGCAAGAACATTTCACCAGCTGTCGTTCGCTCCGACTCCGATGACGACGCAGCCGAAGTGCCGTCTGCGGCACCGAAGACTCGACAGCAGACTCCTTGGCCCAACAAAGGGAAGGGAAGAGCGACGACAGCCGATTTTGCCGACTCTGAGCCCGCCGAGGTGCACAACGAAGGTGTACCATCCATCGAAGCCACTACCCAGCGTGACCGGTCAGGCACGATACAAGCAGGCGGTTCCAAGACCACCGACAGAGAGCAAGGTCAGACATGATCCACTAATCGAGCACCCACACATACTCACACATCGTATTAAAGGTTCTCCATATGACCCTGACAGCGGTGCAACTGTCCGACCGCCCATGACAAGGATCGTGGCGAACACCGGACTACGTATGAAGGACGCAAAACCGGTCATATTGCTTCCCGGGGGTGTGCAAATGCCCCCTTCCATGGATACTGAGGGTACGTGTACTGATCAGACACAAGAACTAGTACGCTGATCATGACCATGCAGGATTCTATTCAGCCATGCCCTCCATATCTACCTTGCTTCCCGGCAGAGGGCGTGGCGCAAGTGAACCCCGGGCATCCATATCAGCAGCGGATGGTGGAGGTGGCACGGACCACACCGCCGACACCCGTGGACAACGTAGGACCGTACCTCCACAATTCTCGCCATCATCCGACGCTCCAGACACAACGGACACCCATCCGCTGTCGGCCATTCAGATCCCTTTAACATCTTTCGGAACCACCGAAGTACCATCTTCACACAAGTCAAATGTACCCTCCGACGTTGCACGACACGATCACCCTAGCGGTCCGCAGACAGTACCCAGTACTTCCGCCCCGGCTCCTCAGCACAACGTCTCAGCGTCTCAAAGTATGGCGGACGCTCACAGTCCACTCCCTGAGGACACGGAACATTTCGCCGCCGATTCCAGCTCCGAGAGTTCCGAAGAGTCGCTGTTTCGTGACACCGCGGTGACCATAGCAGCGATACACTCACAGATCCGTCGACTTCGGTCAAAGGGTGTACCCTCCGAAAACCACGGTGGGTCTCATATGGATCGGTCCTCCTCGACCTCACACCTCGGTTCCCAAGAGCAGGTTCCCGTTGCAGTGACAATGGAAGATGGAACCATCACGACCGGTGGCGGCATTGCGGACGGATTGCTAGAGCAAATCCGGAAGTTTGTACAGACAAATACCCGACTGGAGGAAGCGGTGCATGAGCAAAAGTCGGTCCTGCTAGGGCTCGTACGGTCTCTGCAGCAACCGAAGCTCGGTTCAGCAGACATGGAGGCTCGAATTGAGAGATTGGAAGCGGCCGTCGCCGCGCTACAACTGGCGCAGAAGGAGACAACGACGGAGGGATCGGGGGCAATGGTTCCGACAACGGTGACATCACTCACCGCCGTCTTCGCTCCATCTGCCGGTGGTTCAGGTGGTTTGTTGAACGACATGAATAGAGTAGCGGACCTGTCGGCGATGGACACACAGTAGAATAAGGACATTCATATGGTATAACGTACAGCTTTGCAGTCAATGATGCTAGTGTTTCAAGCCGGGGTACTCTTCAAGGAGCCGGACCTCATAGTTTCCGGATCGTAAGGCCCAGGGAATGTGAGGTGAGCTGACAAGATGTACGGCAGGTTCATCGGAGATAGTATTTGCATCTGGGAGTCCACGTAAAGGCCGGTAGGCATTAACGCTATATCCCACATCGTCCGGGACATCGAAACGACGTCCGGGACATCGAAAAGACGTCCGGGGCATCACCAACACGTCCGGGAGTCTCCGACGCTGGACCGTTAGCGCCGCATGTGTCGCAATGACATCACACAAGTGTTGCAAGGGCTCAACCCATCGACAGGTTCATGTTGGCAATTTCACTTACTCCGCAAGTGTTCACACTTGGTAACATGTATAAACCCAATGAAACACTTCTGAATGTCCCTACCATTGATTATAGGTATTCGGGGGTGGACTCGATAGTTCTGCACCGACTTACACACATTTTGTGTCTGATCCGGTCAAAGTCCACCTCCGACATAATGCTCAAGCGCACATTGTGTGCCTGCAATGCCATTAACGTAAATTGAACAGGCGAGCGCTGATACGCATCAAATACCAACACGAACGTCCGCACCCGAGCCAATTCTCTTCTCTCCCACTACAATGTCCATCCTCATTCCAACTGGGGCTCGTAACCTCACCGACAATGAACGCATGCTAGCAATCATTTCTCGACGCGTCAACGCGGCGGTAGCCGTCTCCGATCAATTGGACAGGTCGGCCTTCCTCACGAATGTGGCGAAGGAACTGGTGAGTCCTCTGTACGCTTCTTTTGACGCGTTTTTGACGCGATTTTATCAAGAAAACTGCGACTTCTTTGCAGCGGGGTGACCCCTCCAGTCGGCTCCCGTATTCGCTCGCGAAGGCATTTCTCATCATGAGGCAGACCCACTGTCTTGACCAAGCACGAATGGACGAGCCGAGCGACATGGTAGAGAAATCGGTGGTGGCTCGGGTCGTGTATCACGATGACGGGCAGGAGGTGGATATGGAAGGATTAACGGGTTTCGGCGACGAGTGGTGGAATATCAGTGAGTATGATCAGTAATCGAAAGAGTTCAAGAGTTCCTAACGTCTCCAGGATCATCGACACCCAAAGCAGCTCCGGATACGGAGTCTGCAAAGACAACGGGGGACGACAACGATCGGAAGCCGCAGGTGCAGCCTCACCGTCCATTGACCATCAGGATCCCCGCTCGCGACCCAGCAACTGTGCGCGACGAGTCCTCCGTTGGGGACCACGCCCCCTCTGACAACCCCACACCTACGCCCGACGACTCACCTGTTCGAAACGTCACCTCCGCACACGACGACGAGACTGACGATGTCAATCTCCGAGTGCGCGATGACACGGCGGCCGAAGTCGGTAGGCCAGCCGGTGACGCTCACCAGGTGCGGACGCCCCCTCCAACATCGGGTGGGATGCCCCGACGTGCTGGAAAGCGCCGTCACAGTGTGCTGGGCGACGAGAGCCGGAAGCGGGCGAACACTGGGCCCGGAGAGGTGGATGCCGACCGTGAGGCGCATCCTGACCAGCACCTTCACACACGCTTTCCGGACACCGACACCGATACGTACGCGACTGGGCCCGTTCAAATCAGCGAATTCAATTGTCTTGGCGGACACGATGTGACTTCGGTGAGTCCACATTCAATTACAGGAGATACGAAGAGCTCATCCATTCGCCCAGGCCATCCAATGCGGCGAATGTGCCAAGCGAGACGTTCCTTGTCAGTGGAATTTGCAGAAAAACTTCTCATGCGAGACCTGTCGCAAAGAACACATCAGCTGCTCCCTCCGCCCCATCGGAAGTCGTACCGGCGACACTGTGAGGACCAACCAGGCGACCCGCTTCCTCATCGCCTTCCATTACCAGCTAATGTGGGACCGATCCACCGGGAAGCCACTACCAGACAGTAGCATGACGGGTCCTGCTGTTCCAGAGCCAGCCGGGAAGGTGCCGAAGGCACGGAGGAAGGAGAAGAAGACGAAGGGAAAGGGGAAAGCTGAGTCCAACATTGAAGGAGAGTCCAAGGTGGCCCCAGTGCCGTCCGTGTCGACAGGTGGACCAAAGAGAAGTTCGGGCGGAGGATCGGGTGAGTACTTTGCATTATGAACACAACAGCGGTTGACGTGTGAGTTCAATTTAGGAGTTTGGGTTAGTTTGCCTCCATCTCGGCGAAGTGTACGGCTCCAACCACAAACCGACCGATTGGAGATCCTTGAGCAGCGGATGGCCCGCATGGAGCAGACGCTCCAAGAGATACTGCGCGCAGTCACCGGCAGCTCAGAAGCTCCTGCGGTACCAGCTGCAGGCCCTTCGACCCACGTCCGGGATCAATCGCAGGAGTCCCCTGTGCACGCCACGTCCCTTCGGGAGGGCGAGGACACACCACCGCACGCTCCCGTTGCGGGTCCAAGTACTCAGCGACGGGTTGCTGGGAGACCTCGGACGCCGGCAGCCATAGTGTACTATACGGCAATGGCATCACCCCCTTCCGATCGATAGAATAACAGCGTACTAGGAACGAAATACTGTATATAGACACCCTTCTTGACAACTAATGCAATACATGGTATGGAATTCAATACTAGAGTGAGAGAAACATTCATGTTGCGAGACCGGTCGGATGAACATCATGCGATTGGGACCCGAGCTCACTTTGCATGCCCCCGCGGCTTCGATGGTCCTGCCACAGGGGCACGGGGAGCGGCGGGTGCAGCTGCCTTACCCCTCTTCTTAATGGGTACGATTGGAACATCATCCCTCTCTTTGGCCTTCCGGTTGGGCTTCGGAGCGTGAGCTTTGGGTGGGGCGGTTGGCTTCTTTGCCTTTGCACCCTTCCGGACCCGCGGTGGGGCTGCAGGAATGTCGGTATCGCTGTGAGAGCTGGACCAGTCCTCGGAATCCGAGCTTGGGATGACGGCAGATTTCGTGGACTTCTTCAGCTTCCGTGTGGAGACGATTGCTACCTGTTTGCCACTCACAGCCGTCTTTGTTCGGGCTTCCTTCACAGGAATCTTCTTCGTCGTTTTCTTCTTCGCGGGGACTACTTCGACCTCTTCATGACTCTCACTCTCCTCATCATCATCATCCGAAGATCCGGAGCCCTCGATCATTGATTCGGACAATGGTCCAACTACAGGGATCACAGGAATGGGAGCCGCCGGCGGTGACACCACCTCCGGGCCACGCTGAGTGTGAGAACGGGGTTTTGGGAGCGGGACCTCGACATGTTGTCCAATGGTCGGATCATATCGCTTCGTAGGAGCTCTCTGTCGTTGAGGTCGTCCACTATCCGCAGCCGCTATGGCGACGAGCGGAGTCGCTGCAACTCTCGGAGCTTGGATGTCCACCCCGGGACCTGGGAAAGGAATCGCGGTCGGCTTGGGCCTCGGAACTGGAGGAGCCGCGACGCTGGGCACGGGAATCATGGGACGTGTCTCCCGAGCGTTTCCTGGTACGGGGGCAGACCCCGTAGCACGGCGAGACTCCGGGATCCGGGCGCGAGACAGACTCAGTGCTGGTGGAGTCGCGGGAGGTGTTAGATCCATGCCAGATGTCCCGAGCAAGGAGGCAGCGTGTGGTAGGTCACCTATGGGTGTGTCGCGACTCCCGCCAGCTGGTTGCGGCGCCACGATGACATTAGAAGCTCTCGCAAGCTGTGACATACGCTCCCAGAGATCAGGGAGGACCATTAATGCAAGCGAGAATGGGATTTGCGATCCGTATGCCCAGTAGTCCGTCCGACGTCGGGGTGCCACATCGTCATCCAGCTCGGGCAATACCTGCACTGCCAATGCGTCTCGGTATACAATCCCGGAAAAGATAAGGAAGTTGTCAAACTCGCTTCCCGCCAGCCGGAACTTTCCACCAGTATCCCACTCCAAGTTGCTAATAAGATCTACAACATATGTCTCCAGGTCGGCTCCGTGATGAAAATCACGGGGTGCGTGTTCGGATGGGTACGACCACCAAGCCCAGTATACAGCCTCAGGCGGCGTCCCGGCCGGGTACAGTTCCTGTCGGACGTGTTAGTAGTTTTCTCGGAACCACCGAACAAGACACGAACCGAGGTGGGAAGGTGGAAATCGAGTAGTGCCCGGTATCCACGGTCGGCGCATAGCTCGCGGAGGAATCGATGTCGCTCTGGAAGGGTTTTTGCCCATGCATTGGGTGCGAGGGAACGTCCGGCAAATGGATGAGCAATGGATGATGTGGATGGGATCGGTCCGGGCACAATATCAT
>SGPM01000467.1:0-17039 GCA_004802725.1 Antrodiella citrinella
TTGCGGTTTAGGTCTACGCTCCGTCGGTCTCGGTGGAAGCACCTCATCGTGGTCGTCTCTGAATGACCCACCTCCTCTACGAGGCTCTCCCCAGCCATCGTCATGTCTTTCGTCTTCCTGCTCGTGTTCCTCCGAAGCTTCCTGCATCCACTTCGGTCGACTGTCCCGTCCCGCCGCAGGTGCTGCCCCTCCTCTCGCACTACGCTGCTCCCGCTCCGCATACGCCTGCTGCACTTTCTCCCTCCCTTGCTTCCACAGCGCATTGGCCCTAGTAAACATGTTCAGCCCGATCTCGCTCGCCTGCGCAAGAATTTTGTCTGCCTGTTCCTGTATGTTCAGCTGGCTATCGGCGCCAGCAGGCGATGGTGTGTCTCGTGGAGGAGGCATTGACTTATTACCAGCACGGCGTCGGGGGGGAATGTCTTCCTCATCTTCTTCTGGGCGTCGATGACGCTCACGTGTGGGTTCTCGGCTTCGGGGACGGGAACGAGAGGTGGACGGTTCGGGAGCGGCAGCTCCGTTGGAAATGAGCGTTTCTAAGGCGGCTTGTACGTCTAGACCTGTCTCCGTTGAAGCAAGGGCTATCCGAGCTTGCTGCGGAGAAAATCCCATCTCTACAATCTGTCCTATAATGTGCGGGGGAGGTGATACGGCGCGTGACCGTTGGCCAGATGAAGGGGGTCGTGGTGAACGGGAAGGCTATAAGATAGTGAACATCAGTACCAAGACATTATAAGAAGGTAAAGCACAGTACCACTGGCTTGACCTGATCAACAGGTTTGCTCAGGTCTCCTAGGATGTCATCTTCGTCGTCCGATCTATGGCTCAATAACCCATCCTCGTGATCTCCAAAATCAAAACTTCCTTGTGAAGCTGATCTATGGGGTGAGGGCTCAGGAGACCGTTTGCGTCCGTTCTGAGATGGTCCAGAAGTGAACTCGTCCAAATCCAGTAGGGAGTTCAACGAAGCTTTCTGAGGAGGTGGACGTGCTTTTATAGGAGCAGGTTGCGCTTTCATGGTGGAATGTTGAGCGGCGAAATCGCCAAGACCCCAGTCATCGTCATCCAGAACAGTAGAAGCCTTCGGAACGGGTGTAGGACGTTTCGATGCCTGAGGGGCCGGCGACGTAAAATCAAAGGCCCAGTCGTCTTCATCCACCTTTGAAGGGGTGTGCGTACCTGTGGACATCGACTTGCCCAGCGAATCCAAACCCGCCCATGCCGCCGAAGCCTTCTGTGTGGCATGGTGCTGCTGCAACAGCTGCTCGCTCCTCTGTCTCTCCACCTGCGCAGCCCTCTCCGCTATCGTCAACTTATCTGGATTTGTTGAACCCGACGCCAGTGTCCCCGCAAGAATGTTACTGAAAGCATCCCCTCCTGAACTCGATGACTTCTGTACCGGGTTGGGCCTAGATGCAGCGGCAGTCGGAGGAGTGTTTAGATACGATGGGGTCACAGAACGAGACGACGCAGATGAGGAGGTATTCGCGAGCAAGGAGAACGCATCGTTTGCTGGCTTTTGGAAGTTGGTTGCGGTTGTAGAAGAGGCCGAAAGCGCACCGAGTTTCTTGGGTGCCTCGACTGGCTTAACGGGTGTGGCTGAGTTCCACAAATCTGCGAAAGAGTCCGCCATAGAGCTCAAAGAATCCAATAGGCTACCAATAAATGCAGACAGGTATTGACCTGTAGAAAAAGGAGAGTTCGTCGGTCGTGATTGTCGTGAAGTTGCTGTTCAAGTTACTCGGAGTCGTAACTCCCGCCCATCATTGCGCGCGTCAAGTCGCCGGATATGGCAACAACGCCCACCGTGCCCGAGCAGTGCCCGAGCCACGACTTATACCGTCAACACTAGTGACAACAGGCCTCTCAAAGGCCTCTCGTTCACTTCTTTTTCATAAATTGTACATGTGAGTTGTAGATTTATTATTTATGCCTGGACCCTTCGATACAAAGCATTTGTCTCTGAGGTAGAAATGTCTAAGGACTATTTATACTCAAGCTACGCATCCACTGGGGAGTATCAGACTCCGATTCATCGCGACTTTGAAACGACTCTCCATCGTCCGCGTCCAAAAATGCGTCCGAGTAGGTCTTTGCCATAGCTTCAAGCATCTGGCGATCGAATTCTGCCTCTTCAGCGTAGCGCAGATATAGCTTGTTGATTGCCCCGCGAGAGCCAATGGTTACTTCGTCCATCCATTTCTCTGACGCACAATACGGGTCTTCTTGTACAAGCTGCAACAGCTCCTCCTCCGACTTCGATATCTGCTTGATACACCCACGGAATTCTTCGGCTATCGTGTCGGTATTGAAATAGACGCTGAAGAACGTCTCGAGGACACTGTCCACGTTCCGCGAAACGAGACCGCTACGGTTCAGCATAAGCCTGCTTTCAAGACGTCCGATGGGATGACCAGGGAGGCATCGAGTCAAGTTGGCATAGGCTTGTATAACGCGAAAGGCAGCCCCGGCAAATGACTCCGACAAAGCGGGTGACTGAGAGTCTTGCTCGCGGTTCTATGATGAAAGGATGTTGGACAATTTGAGCACTACAGCTTGGGAACGGGGAGACAAGATTCTCATCGGAAACGAGACCTCTAGAATTTCGATGTGACGCCTCACATTGACCGCTGTGACGGTGAACCAATCGCCCATATTGCACAACAGGAATCCAGCAACTTATCAGGTACTCCACGATGTTGTGAGTAATCAACCCAATACAAGCATGAATGCTGTAGGGTCTCCGAAGCCCATGCACGGATGTTGGTGACGGTGCTTTGAACCGGTTGAGCCCGTTCAAGATCGTGCCCCAGCTGTGCGTGAATGTGGTTCAGACATCTCACGGCTAGCTCGCCATGGAAGTCGAGGGGATTGATGTACCAACTACCATTGCGCGGGACAGCGAGAGGGGTCTGTGATGTACTCGCGAAATATTGGGTGCATCCGGACCATCTGTCCTAGATGCCAGCTCAGCAATATCCAGCGGAAACGAACCACGGTGCTCAGAGCGGTCCCTAGATGGAAGTCGATGGTGACTCAGGTGAGCGGTTCTTCTGCGGACAGCACGGCACCGAAGACGCATCGGAAGAGGTTCTGGTCAAAACCTAACAGCTTTGTGCAGCGGAGAGCCTGGTGAAAACACTATCGCATCGCTTGTCAAGCATGCTGCAGGTCTATTCGTGTGGGCCTCAACGATGTGCAACTGCGTCGAGTTTGCGCATGAGCCCGATAGGCGTCTACAAGAGCTACTGGAACTGATCCAGCCGCGGACAGAGCAATGAACACGTTATACGAGACCTCGTTGGCGGGGGCTCGCTGCGATTGGAAAGAAGAACTTTCAGGACGTATTCGCCATGATCTTGCTGGGTGAATCACCGATTACAGACGGTCTCCTGAGCAGTTCTCTCTCTGCCACTCGGACGTGCTTGCATACTCTACAATACTTCCGCTTCCTGTTGACCTTCAGTGAGGACGGCGCCATCGGCACCCTTCACCCATCCCTCTACCGGTTCCTTACGGATCCCACGCAGTGTGGCGCGGATGCGAACTGGTTTATAGACCCAGAGATGCATCGTCGTCGACTGGCCTTGCGATGCTTGAACTACGTGCAGTCGAACTTCCCAAGTCGGCACAAACTGAACGGGCTTACGGTACTCGTCGGTCGTCTGTAACTCATGGTCGAGTTTAACGCCACACCAGGACCTTCACCAGTTTTATACAATCATGTCGGCCCCCTTAAAACATGCGTGCATGCACTGGCCCGACTACATCATTTTGCTATATTGTCCTGCAACCGGGGATGACCCACTAGCTTACCAGATACTCAAGTTCTTACTCGGCTCATTCGAGTCGTGGTACGACGTTCATGTAGCATACTGGGGCGAGGTCGAACTGCAACTTTACTTGAATCGCACCGTCCTGGCCTGGTTGACTGTGAGTCAAACTCCTTGACCTGCTCATTCAGTTTGCTTTCGTGGATTATCTGACATGCTGACATTGATATCACCCTTGTTCATAGATTCATGGAGAGTTCCTCCTTGGCTACACAGGTGTCATAGCTGTGCGTAAATGGCTGCAAGGCTCCCCCCAAACCTACCCATTCCAAGAGGGACACAATGGCTTGGGTACTGTCGAGTCGTATTCGAATTCCGTGAGTACAACAATTCAATGCACAAGTGCAGACTTACTGACGTGGTATCATAGAAGGCAATGGTGGTGCTGTCAAATGGGGCGAGGAGATATAACCCGTATGCCAGTGGCCGGAACATGCATCGGTTTTTGCATCGGTATAGGAGTGAGCTCGTCAAGATGTTGATACGGTATTCATCTGCTTCTGAAGAGGCTCGTATCTCTGAGGTCCCGATGTATGGAGCACCGGACATTTACATTAATAGCTTATAAAATAACTTATGATTTCCGTTCTGCGACCAGCATGATGGCGGCGACGTTAGAATATGCGGACACCCATGCAGTTTGTCGGTGTCATTCGAGGACGACGGTCAAAGTCAACATACAATACAGTCCCGTAAGCTACAAGCAACGCATCAGTCCATCCCTTGGCCGACCCACGTCCGCCACCACGTCCTCTCCTTCTCAACAACGAACATAGCATCCCTCAGCATAACCACTCTCGACGTATCGCCCTCATCTCTCTGAACGATCCCCTGCCCAGTCTTGTTCGTTGCAGGAACATTAGTACTAGTCCGAGATGTCACCATCTCCTTCCGAATCGAATTCGCGACTTCTGAAGGAGCGTCCATCGTCCGAAAAGTCATCATCCACGCTCTGAGTCAGCACCTTGGCCATATCAGTATACATATGACGCTGCAAAGCGGCATCTCGAGCATAGTATAAGTACTGCCTGTTGAGCTCCTGCGTATAACTCCACCCGCTTCCAGTGTTCGAGTCCGAGTCCTTGTTCTCCCACCCATACTCCGGCTTCGAGTCCAGCAGCCGCCTCAAGTCTGCTACGGAGTCTGCGACATGTTGGACGCAGCTGCGGATCTCGTTGGACTTTTCGTTGAGATCGACCTCGGACTCGCCAAAATAATCTTTCACGAACGCCTTCACGACGTCGTCTACGTCTTCTGTTTGGACACCATCGTGGTCCAGAAGGAGCCGACTCTCGAGGCGTCCAGCAGGAAACGGAGGTAGACGACAAGACAGTGCAGCATAAGCCTGAACGATGTCTAAACCAGCTTTGAGGATTGACTCAGGTGTGTCTGATGGAGGCGAGTGGTAGACGCGGATCTGAGGGAGGAATGCTTTGTCAGTGCAGGGGATTATAATTAGATGACTGACTGTCTTTACCTGTAACAGACAGTCTAGAATTTCGAGGTGACGCCTAGCATTAACCGCCGTGACTGTGAACCAGTCGCCGATGTCATACAACAAGAAGCGCAGCAACGCGCTGTCTGGAACACCGCGTTGTTGAAAGTAGTCAACCCAGTACAGGCAGGAGTGTTCCATGATTTCCGATGACCACGCCCGGAAGTCGGATATAGAACCATTTGACGACCTAGAGTATTTTATATCGTGTCGTATCCGCAGATGAATGTATTTGAGGCACCTAATGGCCATTTCACCGCGATGAAAACCGACGTCAATGAACCACGATTCACCAGGACTGTTGGAGCAGCGCCTGGGATTCGTGATAAAGTCGCGAAAGGATGGATGTATCTGAACGCTCTGTCCGCTCTCCCAGTCTGTAGCGAGGGTGAACCGGAAACGAGTCAATGTCTGTACAGATGTCGTCTGGATACCTGCGAGTGCGTTAATAGCGCTTGAAGTGAGAGGGGTTTCTGCAGATAGGATCGCCCCGAAGACGCTGTGGTAATCTGACACGACAGATCGCGATTTCCAGTCTCCAGCCTTCGTCAGTGCGAGACTGAAAAGTTGATCCAAGGTGAGAGGTTCTTTCGCCGCAAGCTCCGCAAAACTACCCCACGTGTCCAGCTGCTTCTCAGCGAACTCATAAGCCATGGAAGTCCACAAGTAAGAGCCAGAATCCTGAGCCCAGCGCTGAAGGGTGGCTCGGATGTATTGAGACGCGACATCGGGGAGTGAAAGTGGCGCCTGGCTCTCTGCGCTGGATCGCATCTGTATCTGAGAAACTTTGGCCTTGAAGAACTCCCCAAGTACGCCTTTAGGAGAAAAGCGATATCTAGCAGCGCTGATGAGGGCATGCTCGATATCATTGTTCCTGCGACTAATGATGAAGAGCTGTAAAGAACTAGGCATATCGGCCATTCGACTCTTCAAAGCACACAAAAGCCCCTTGCGGGTGTCCATGTTTCCGCAATGATCCAAGCCGTCCAAAATGACGAAAATAGGTCCCTCCGTTCCAAGGGACTCTATTGACGATAGCGGTTCTATGATCAGCGCAGATATCTGGACTGAGAGTGGAGCGTCGAGGATACTGAGGTCGTCTTGCAGTAGTTGTGCGATGTGTGAGCCGATGCGAGGATCAAAGGAACTGAGCTGTGCAGCGATTGATCGGATGACCAAGGCGGGTGAGCTCATAGCTGGAGCATCCGGGGTGAAAAAGATAGATGCACCCAGTCGACCTTGGGCGCGTAAGAAGTCTGCAAGAGTCGCCGCATATGTAGTCTTGCCGCATCCTCCGGTACCGTACAACCAAAGTACGGGGGATCCGGGTTTGAACAGCCAGACGACGATGTCCTTATGCAGGTCTAAGTTCAGCGACGGACAACGTGGTAAATGTGACGGCTTCATGGCAGTAGGTGGTCGGAGTGTAGTGAGGTGTCTTAAGCGTGCGGAGTCATCTGTGCTCGTAGTACTGTTAAAATCGGACAGGGATGTACATCTGAGGGAACTCACACATGACGCCCATACTGTCAGAAATGAGTACCTCCCTGTAAACTACTGGTCTGGCTGGAAAGGTATCCATCGGCTGAGATCCTGTTGCCAGAAATTTGAATTGCGTAGTAAACTCGTGGATCTTTGACTGAGCTTTGTCCTTGAGATTTCGCGTCGCCATCCCTTATGAATGCGTTCTAATTAAGTCAAACCAATACTTCAAGATATGAGGAGGACTTACCGTGGCCAGTGAACGCAACACCATAGTAGTCCCTGATAAATAAAGTACACTCCACCGTCTGTCTCAAAATTGAGACGACGATATCGTCCAGTGAAACTTTTGTCCCGACGTCCTCGATATGCTTGACGCTCTCAATGAAGTTGTATGCGAGGTTCATGCGAAATATCATTGCAGTCATGCTTTGATCCGCTAATTCATGATCGGGAAGATCGTGGAATGCCTGAAGCCAATTTCCGTGCCATTTTGAGTAGTATCCACTATAGATCTAGACTTGGAAAGCCTAGACTTACCTCCAACACCCTTTCCACAAATATCTGCGCCACATAGGCAACATTTTGAGTCTTTGATGAATCGAAGAATTGAGTACGTCGTGTTTTGTTACAATAGTACTCGGACATACCTGCAACGCAAAAAGATGTATATTCAATGCGAGACCACCCAACTTTGCGAGAACTTCTCTTAAGCCACTTTTCGGATCTTCGTCATACACCATAGGCAGTGCAAGAGCGCGTTCGAGTGCTGGCTGATGCTGAGATGTACCGATGCCAGAATGCGAGATAGCTATCAGCAGAAAACCCAATGGCATCACAATCGCGTCGGAGGAGTGCAGAGTGAGCTGGTAGTGGCCATGATTCCTCCTGCGGATCTCAGCCAGGTCTTCCCGACCGAGATCTATTCGTCCTAACCTCTTTTTCGTTCGAAGGATTCGGGACTGCGTGTAGAGTTTGAAGCCGATTGTGGCATCTGCTGAGAGGGCGCTGAATAAACGTCAGATAAAACAGCATCTTGAAGAGAATACGCGGAGATCTTACAACTCGTGCCCAAGATATTCATGCCAATCGAAGCTCTCGGAACGTCTGGTGACAAAAGTGCCTCCCCCAGTAGCAACCTCCACGAAAAACTGGGGTTTGTGGGTGTAATTGATCCTGGGACGATTAATCAAACACGCAGAGATCACTGAAAGATGATAGTCAGTGCCTATGTTCATGAAACAATTGGTGTAAAACTCACCTTGTATTGTGGCCGTGAATGGCATCGGTGGTAGGGATCCAAGCAAGGTGTAACACGATGTGCGCTTGAGCTCACGCTCTGTATACTTATGAAGTTCGGTCGTCATATTGGAGGATGCCGCATCTTTGAATAGGAGCCCTAAGCTTTCACTTTCCGGGACAGTAATTAATCGACCGTAGTTTCCGGGAGCCCCAGACCAGCTGCTGAGATACACCGGTCCCAGATAGTCTGCAGGCTAAAGCTGCCAGTGATGGGGTCATCAAAAGACGACGTTCTATCGATGGATCATGAAGGCACTGACAATAGCTGAGCCTTGAGCTTGAAGCTTGAGCGTAAGAATGATTGATTGGAACATACATGCCGTACGTAGCGGACTACATGTACCGAGCCTGGACTGAGTCCGCGACGGGAGCTTTCACTATCTCTCATGAAGAATGCTGGCTAGCCTCGGGTTGTGAACGCAAATCAACGCAGATAAAGCATGACTTCCACTGACTAAGAGTCTAACGAGAGTATTTGGATGGCAATATTGTAACTTGTTAGACGTGGCCGGGCCTACCGTTGGGCGCTTGATTTATTTGTCCTACAAGGGTCCACGGCAATTGCCGGTCATGGAAGGCTGGTCCGACTGGACTTGGACTGTGGCGTGACGACTCAGGCTCGTCGGATACGCTCTAGTATCATTATGCGGCACCATTATCTCATTCCAACGAGGATTCTTCGACCCAAACACCAGGAACTCACTCAATTGATACATCTGATACGAACATGACCAGCTATTGCACGTATGTCGAAGTGATATTTTTACTGCATATAGGCCCGAGATTAACATATGGAGCCAACCTGATGGATCCTTGCTCATATATCTGTGTTTTTCCCTCTCAATAGCCCAAACGTAGCCTGCTGTCGTCCTTCAGCACTGGCAGCATCGATTCTAAGCCTCAGTGGTGACAATGTCTGTCCCGCAGGTTCAAGGTAAGTGGTATATGTAGCATATGTTCTCTTGCTTTTCCGACTATGATACAGTTGTGTCTGCGATCTCCCACCGAGACCCTCAACTTCAATGCTTCGGTGATACCACTAGGCATCGTGTCAGGATCGTTGCAGGGAGCAAGGTGTATATGACCAAGAAGTCGAATCGTCTGTCCTGGCACGAAACCTTTACAATGTGCGTACTTCTCCGGGCTATCTCGAATCATTGTGCTCAGTTGGCACCGCCTCGTCTACCAGACCGGTCTTAGAGGACGTGCCAATCAGGATAGAGTTGTGGGAGGCCTCGTTTCTTCCGATGCAGAGCCGTATGGTTGGATATACCACACATTCTTGGCAAGAGCTAAAGCAGATGCGAGATTCTGCCGCCGCTTTACCAGATCGCTCACTGAAGCTGGAGCTAGTCCACCCCATCCGACGTCGATTAAAGATCTCAAAGTCTCCGCCAGCGGGTTTCTTGCGTATACACGTTTCTCGTCTCAATGACAGAACTAAAATCCTCGATGAAATTCAACTTGCAAGATCCACCGCAGAGACCAATCTAGCTTCGGCTGGAGACGTTCTAACTGGGTTGCAAACGATCGTAGGAAGACTGCAGACCGTTATGGATGTAGTGGATGAAGCTTCTCAGGTATCACACTCCTACTTTCTCTGAAGCTCGACCAGCTTTATCTGATGTCTTGCTGCTAGATCCATCCTGTCGTCAGTGTTGCATGGACTTTTATGTCTTCAGTTGTCAAGGTGAGTTATAGATGTTTGAATCGTCTGTACCGAACGATGATTCAATATTGGTAGGCTCTCGGAACGCAGACCGAGATGGACAAAAAGATTGCTGAGCTCGTAACGGCCATGAACGATGCTTACAGCTTCGTTGATACAGTAGAGAGTCTAAACCCTCTTACCCGACAGTTAGAGGAACAGATTAAAGCTACTCTCCAGCAGACCATTGAATGCGCCATGTTTATTCGGGAGTACTTCGGGAACGGGTTCATGGGTGAGTTGGCCTGTATTACATAACATCACCGTCGTACTGCTAACGAACGCTATCATAGAAAGGACTGCAATCAACGCTTTCGACGGTCAGGCGTCAGCAAGCATTGAATCCTTTACGAAACAATTCAAGTACCTTCAAGCCGCACGTACGGAATCAGCCATTGTACACACCATGGGTATTTCGAAAGTCATACTGGGTGTCACAAAAGCCACACAAGGCTACGTGCTCGACCTCAGTAAGTTAATTCATTCATTCTCCATCAATATCTAACGAACATTCACTAGTACGCGCACAAGCCCTGGAGCTTGCGTTACGGCCAATAGATGTGAACATGGCGGACCGTCCTTCTTGTCTACCCCAAACGCGTACTGTACTCGTCACAGACATCTCGGCTAGAATGATGGCTGCGGATGAACACAACCTGGTATGGGTGTACGGAGTAGCAGGATGCGGCAAGAGCACTGTTGCTACATCACTCGCCAACTTCTTCCGCCACCAACGTCGCCTCGGAGCTTTCTTGTCCTTTGACCGCGAATCACAGGCCAGCGCCCCCCATCACGTTGTTCGCATATTGGCGTCACAGCTGGCTAGATTCGATCATGCCATTGAACACGAACTTTGGCAGGTGGTCGACCAGAATCCCTCGATAACGCTATCAACAATCGCGGACCAATTTCGCGAACTCATTTTCGAACCCCTCAGGAATGTCGTCTCGCACGGTACCCTCAGCATGATTGGCCCTATCGTGATTATCCTGGACGGATTGGACGAATGCGGTACCACTGCTGAACGCGAGCAGCTTTTCTTCACTTTAAAATCTCAACTGCCCTTGCTTCCCAAATCCGTTCGGATACTCATCACCAGCCGCGCGGAGGTTGACATTATGAGGACACTCGACAACCCCGATGTCGACGTTCAGAGGGTAGACATGAATGCTTATCCTGATACCGACCAGGACATCGAGGCCTTCTTCAGGGTCAGACTCGAAGCGATCCGGACCAAGAATCAGTACTTGGACCTTCCAGAGTCTTGGCCCGAGGAGGAGGAGATCGTGTCTCTTGTCGAACATGCTGCCGGTCTATTCGTCTGGGCCTCGACGATCTGCCACATGATCGAGGTCGCGCACGATCCTGACGGCCGTCTGCAATCTGTGCTGGAAGGAGAGCGGTCTGCTGCGGACACAGTGATGGACACCCTCTACGAAACCTCGTTGAGGAAATCCGACTGCGACTGGACAGACGAAACTTTCGTGCATAGTTTCCGGAGCATTTTCGGGGTGATCTTGATGGGGGAATCACCAATAACGACGGCCGTCATCGACGGATTGTTGGGCAAGTCTCTACCCGCCCTGTCAATGCATACCATCCAGCATTTCCATGTCCTTTTGAGCATCAGTCCCGAAGGTGCCATCAGCACACTGCATCCGTCGCTCTACCGTTTCCTGACTGACGACGACCGGCGCGATGCCAAGTGGTACATCGATCCGATATGGCATCGTCGTCAGTTGACCTTTAGATGTCTGAACTACGTGCAAAAGCGGTTCCCACGTCGGAGGACATTAGCGGAAGTCACGGTGAGTCTTTTCTCAGCCTGGCGACTTTGACGACAGGAACATTGACTTACTGCATCTATGTCAGGACTTCCACAAATTATGCGAAGGCATGTCAGATCCTTTGAAGCATGCCAGCTCGCACTGGATGGACTACGTCACCTTGCTAGAGTGCAAGACTGACGGAGACCCTGTATTACACAAACACCTTTCACGTTTTTTCATGGGAGCATTCGAGGATTGGTACAACGTTCACGCGATCTACTGGGGCGAAGCTATCTTGCTCTCATACCTAGATCAGACCCTCGTGCGTTGGTTGATGGTGAGTATCGACTACTTCTACAATGAACCTGCTTCTCACAGAGGTTATTGCGTATACAGGTCAATGGAAAGAAGATTCTAGGCGAGACAGGCTCGGTGGTCGTACATCACTGGCTCCGAGGAATCAACGCTACCAGGGACCTGCGGTCCCTCGATCACGCTGATCAGGCATCTGCTGTGAGTGACTTGCTATCCTTTTGGGTCACCAGAACCATGCGCTCATTGGCCCCACAGAAGTCATTATTGTCTCCGCTGGTACGGGGGAGGTATGAGCCGTATGGACGTCCGGCAGACCGCTTTTTGCATCGGTATAAAGGTGGTCTTGGGAAGCTGTTAGCGAGAAATATCTCAACTACGTCTTTTGAAATGGTCATTCAGGCGCAAATTGATGAACTTGAATGAACGGTATTTTGTGCTGTCGACAGGACGTCGCATAAATTTGTCAAATCTCTGCATCAGGTTCATGTCCGGAATAGAGCACAAGACAGCTGCATTTCGGACTCTGTCTGATGTCAACTAGATAACCCACTTCGTCATCAGTGTCACTCGAAGCCGCCGGTGAAAGCCAACGTACAATACAGTCCAATCCACAAGCACGCATCACCAATGCTAAGTCCATCCCTTGGCCGACCCACGTCCACCACCGTGTCCCCTCTCCTTCTCCACAACAAACATAGCATCCCTCAGCGTAACCACTCTCCTCGTGTCGCCCTCTTCTCTCTGAACGGTCCCCTGTCCAGGCTTGTTCGTTGCAGACACATATGGTCGTGCCCACCGACTCCCTGTCATCGTACTCGCAGCCGGTGCAGTCGTTGTAGCCGGTGAAAGCCCTGACGTCGCGGCTGTCCCTACTCCCGGCGCTGTCGCTGCAGCAGGAGCCGGTGTCTTGGCCTTGGGCGCAGTAGCAGCAGCCGTGTTCATCCACGCATACTTCTGCGTACTCAACCCCGCCGCCTGACTCGCGACCGCATTGCTCATCTTCTTCCGCACGTCCTCCGACATATTGCGCGCCGTCACCCCCGGCCCCTCTTTCTTCTTCTTCTTCTTCGGCTGCCCGTCCTCGTCCCCGCCGACGTTCACGTCCACCGCCATCGCGGCCGCAGTCGCAGTCTGCTGCGCGAGCGCACTCGCCTGGGCCGCGGCCTCAGCTTTCTCCTTCCGCTCCCTCCGGACTTTCATCTCTTCCTCCCTCTCCACCTTCTCTATCGCCGCCAACACCTTCGCGACGTCGCTCCTCACAAGGACAGACCACATCGGGGACCCATCTTCGTACAGCCCCGGGTCCCGATCGAACTGGTTGTCCGTGCGGTGCGCGGACGCAGCAATCATGGCTTCCAGGAGCTCTTGCAGCCGGAACCGGAGCGCGAGCGCGATGTAGGTGATGGCTTCTTCGCGGATGATGGGGACTTTGTGTTGCGCGCCGATGGCGCGGATGATGGGCCCGAGGATGCGTGCGTCGAAGTTGGGCGTYAGGGGTTGTTTTCGGGAGCGGTCTTCGTAGGGACGGTATTGGTGGTATTGGTCGGTGGAGCGGTGTAAGGTCTCTTCTTCGGCCTGCGGAATAAGAAGCACATGTAAGACAACCCATGGAAGAATATGTAGGGCCCGTCCGTGTGCTCGCCACAGTATGAATGGGAATGGGAAAGACGTACCCGTAGATCCACACCTGCACTCCCTAACGCATCATTCAACGTCGCGATATCCGCCGTGTCTATCGAGTTCGACTGTTGCTGTTGTTGCTGCTGACTCTGGGTTTGCGTCTGCAACTGCACCGGCTGTGTTTGTACAGGCTGAGGGCGCGCAGCTTGAGGTTGTTGGGCAACTGCTTGGTGCTGCTGCTGCTGTTGTGGAGGTGCATAATGATGGTAATTGCTGTATTGCGCTTGAGGGTAGTGGTGTGAATAATACTGGTATGCGGGTGCACTGTGGGGTAAAACATTCAGAACACGAAATCTGGCATGAGAAGTGGTCAACGTACGCGGCATGCTGTTGCAGCGCGGGGTCAATCGGAATAGCTATGTTCGACTGTCAATCACTACATCCTGCGGGTCGACATCCTACACAGACGTACGTGCTTGCGCCCATTGTGCTTGTGCAGTGAATGTTGATTGCGTTTGTATGGGTTGCGGTGTTGGTGTCGGCGCCGCTGCTGGCTGGGGCGCAGGGGTGGACTGAGGGGCAGCTTGTGCAACGTTATCTTCCGTCTTCATTGTCTCCCGTCGTTGTTGTTGTTGTTGTCGTCGAAAGCGACAGTGATTCTGATTGTTTCGGGCGTGTTAAGAGGACAAGGGGAGTGTTGCGGGTCCGACACGCGTTGTTGACGCGTTTACATCTCGTTTTGGACGTATAGGGTGTCCGAGGGCCGCGTCTGCCTCGAGTCACAGCTGGCTACTGGCGTCTCTTCGTTCTGCTGAAATTGTTTGAAGAAAGACAACATCCGTTGGAACCTACGAGAGACTTGGTAGCCGCTCGGAGATAATGGTAAGTTGGAAAGAACGACCGTGCACTTCGTGCTCATGTTGCGGTCTTTTAGCCTGAATGTCAGTTCTTTCTTCGAGGAACATGCAAATTTGGATCGTTTTGTCAGAACGAGCATGCCAATAATGATGGAAGTGCGCTCCTTGTTCTCTCATTTCAACGCCCACCCTACTGACCGCTTGCAATTGTACGTACTGCTGTGGCGCAATCCTCCCGACCAATCAGGGACCCCACATGCAGCTTCCAAGGCCAGTGTAACGGTTATCCACTTCACGTTCGTCCACTTTCCCTTTTACCACAGACTAGCCCCGACACCTCTCTTGCCATCCCATGTCGGCTAACCCGCTTCAATCCATCCAACAAAGTGCGGAGACCATAGATCGTGACCTTGCCCAAGAAAAACCGCTCT
Organism: Antrodiella citrinella; assembly: GCA_004802725.1. NCBI lineage: Eukaryota > Fungi > Basidiomycota > Agaricomycetes > Polyporales > Steccherinaceae > Antrodiella > Antrodiella citrinella. The sequence continues at coordinate 14,813 of SGPM01000467.1, forward strand.
GGCCCCTTTCCTCCTATGGACCAGCTAAAGGCGCACCTACATTGGTAGCGGGGTTCGACGAGAGTCCGGAGGAGCTGAGGGTCAAAGCCGTCACTGCTATGAAAGCGAACAACTTCCAGGAATATGTGAGCTTCCCGTTCCTTTACCGTCGAAACAAACTCACTGTGGCGCTGTAGACGAACTACGAGGCGCAGCATTTCAGCATCGCCGACCAGGCATACCAGGCAGCCAGAAAAAACGTGCAGAAATTGTACGAACAAGCTGTGCAGCGACTTGGGACTGAGGATGCCTCCACTCTCGCTGCGAGCGGCCCAGCGTTCGGCGCTGGTGCTAACGCAGAGAATGCAGCATTCGGTTCCAGCACATGCGCATCGGCGCCATCGAATGCGTTCGGGACGCCTTCTACTTTTGGTGCACTCGCCACAGGAGGCCCCGTTTGAGCGGGGCGAATACCACTGCATTCCGCAGCCAACCAACTTCAGCTTTTGGCCAACCATCGCAGCCGACACCCTCGTTTGTTCAGCAGCAGACGTGGGGCACCCAACCGGTCTCCATGTTTGGCCAACCTGCTCTGCCTACATCAGCCTTCGGCCAGAAATCCTCCCAGCCTTCAGCGTTTGGTCAATTTCGCCAGTTCGTCTCAGCCTTTGGCGGCAACGCACCCTCTGCACCTACATCTGCATTTGGACAGCCATTGCAGGCTGTCTCTATTTTCGGCTCGGCCGTGCCTGCGATAGTATCGTCTCCGATAGCTGTATCAGACGCGTTCGGCAGTGCGAGCACCACTGGAGGTGCTCTCACAGACTTCTCAGGGCAACCTTCCGTCTTTGCTCCATCGAGTCCTCAATCCGTTTCCGTGTTCGGCCAACCACCTGCTTAGCCAACCTTCGCGTTCCCACCGAACGCACAATCCACATCAGCATTCGGCCAACCCGTCGCAAGACCAGCTCCATTTACGTTCGGGCGGTTTACTGCTCAACCTGCGTCAATTTTCGCCCCACCCTCTCACCCTACGCCGAAGTGGATATTTGGCGGCCCACCCCCACAACTTTTCTCCGTCTTTGGAAACCCTGTATCTGCTGCTGATGGTGCTGCAGAAGCACACATTGCGCTAGCGGAGGGCGGTCAGAGCCATACCGGTTCGACGCACTGGCACGCGACATACCGCACAAGATCGATGAGTGTGTCTGTGTGTCGTGTTGGTATCGATCGCTCCGAATGTCCGTGCATGGTCCCATTGTATTGATCGGGGTCTTGTAGCTACAGCTTGTATAAAGTTCTCAGTTGTTTGATGGTTCTCTTGCGTATGGATTTCCCGTATCATCCCCTGCTTCGTATCTTGTCTCCATTACTTTCCCTTCAAGCTTCAGGCTTTTGGGATCTCTGAAGGCCTGCGCTGTTCTAGTACTCTCACGTCATCTATGTATGATTTGTATTTGTATTCCGGTGCGCGCAGATCGTTATCTATCATTGAATATCTCTTGCTAGTATTCCACAGAGGGTAAGGGCGGTTCGTATGTAGTACCTCGGTCGGGCGGGCGTCTCCCGCTATCGTGATTCGTGTGAGTCACACTCGCAGCCTTCGTTACTTCCAAGCGAAGAAGGTTGCATTATTATTGCATACTCAAGCCAACATGTCTTCGACTGGCTCATTCATGTTGAAGACTCCGTCTTGTCACTGGTGGAACCTGAACTCGCGGTAACACTATGTTGAACTTACTATGCAATCTCCTACTGTCGGTATATTATTAGCGCCCATCGTCGATAGTAATAGCACGCCGCGCGTTGTCATGGTCCTTACGTTTGAACCACGACGACGCAGGTGGATAGTCTAGGATACGTGAGGTACGAGCGTCTCATAGAGGTGAGTCTATGTTCGCGTGGCGGGCGTCAAGAGTCGTCGCCCTTCTCTCTTCCTCCACATCGTGCTAGTGAGAGCACTAGCTACGCTGTTTGCTTTTCTTTTCTGTCATTCAAAACCAGACATTCTTTTACTTAATCACCTACTCGCATGGAGCTCCCACCTCAGGAGCGTCTGCTCATTAATCCATACAACGAACTATGCCCAAATTACAGGGGACCGGAATACGCAGATATGCATGAGATGTATATTCTGCATCACCCAGATCTAGACTTTGCAGATATCCGAGAGACTCGGTGGAGAGAAGCAAAACGACGCGAACAAGATTCGCTGGGACGCACAACTCGCAGCAGATGGGCAGCCGCC
>SGPM01000468.1:0-17030 GCA_004802725.1 Antrodiella citrinella
CTGAGGCGCATAGTTCAGAAAAAGTGGGTGCGTAGCGTGTCACCGGGACCCCGTACACCGGTTAGGTGGGACCTTTGGGGTGGACCGTATCCCCGATCGCGATCTAGCCTGCCTCTTGTCCACCATGGTCGAGTTTTTTCTTCCTCCAGAGCTCTGGCTCATCATATTCCGCCATGCAACTGTGACCCGCTTTACTGCGTCGCTGTCATCTACGACATATATCCCCTTCCTATCAATCTCCGAGAGCATCGTCATAGACGAAGCCTTGCAGACCAAATACGTTATCATTCGCGTCTGCAGATTATGGCGAGACCTGGCGATTGACCTCCTCTACGAGGACGTCGTGGTCCTTCGCGAATATGCTACGGGTCTCAGAGGAGCCCTGGAAGACCATGCGGCTACGGACATCGGGCACAGGAGCAGAGTTCGCCGAGTCTGTCTGCCGTATTCGAGCACCGTGCCCCAGATGGCGACAGCATACCCCACAGATGTACTGGGCATACTCAAGGACTGTCCCTCCCTTGAGGTCCTGGTCAGACCAAACCTCATATACGGCAGTCGTGGCGAAGCTCAACTCTTCGAGTATCAAGCTGAGGAATGCCCGCCGCTCAACTCGCTCAAACGGGTTGACTGGTCGCACCGGAACGATGCTGCCCGGACGGGAGGCATAAATTCCCTCGCCGACGTCCTCCTCGCTGCACCAAACGTCACCTTCCTCTCTATTGAGGGACAGGTCGGGTTGAATCTCATGCGACCCAACTCGACCGTCGTGCTCAACGCGCTCACGACGCTCCACTTCCGTCACGTGAACATGCTCTTCACGCTCCTGATCACGAAGTGGCAGCTCCCCTCTCTGCGGCACATCATCCTTGACGGGTGCACCGACATCTACATGCTGCAGAGCATCGCACAGTCATTTGGGCACCAGATACAGACGCTGGAGTTGGGCAAGTCGTTGAAGTTCTATGCCAATGACGCCTTGCATCCCGTCTTGGAGTCTTGTCCGGTGCTCGAGGAGATCAGTTATTATGTTTGCTTCACGAAGGTTCCCGATTCACTCCCCAAGCCACATCGGTCACTTCACACTGTTCGCCTTCATTCAGCGATCAATCTGTTGTTACTGGTCGATGAGGACATGTATTGGTCGCACGTAGATGCACATTTTCACACCTTCTGTTCGACGACGTCTTATCCTACCCTCTCACGAGTTGTTCTGTACGGATCGTGGAGTCCCATCCTTGACCATCTTCAGAACCTTCCAGGAATGCAGAAGTTGAAGAAACGAGGATGCATAGTGGAAGTATTCCATTAGCAGACTACCAAGACGAAGCCCATGATTATGTATATGTATGTAGATACACACGAATGACTCTCATGTACACTTGTCGCATGTACGCGCTCCAACGATGAGTGCAGAATAACGACATTGTATTGCGAGGAGCATTAGATAACTGAGCGGTGAACGAAAGTGCGATAGCAGAGCAAAGCAGCCATAAATGACCACCTGTTGGTGTCCGTGCATCACTTGTCAGATCGCTTCATGCGATTCAACTATGAGCAAAAGTGGGTCAGCCGTATGATTACAGTCAAAAGAGGAAAAACATACGCGTCTCCGCTTCTTGAGTCTTGAGGAAAAGACGTCAGCTACGGTGGATGGTGTAGACAACAAGCAAGACTTACTTATGCTTCTTCATCTTGCGTTTCCTCTTCCTCTTGGTACTGTCCATGTACAAGTCATGCTCCGCCTTGGCAACACTAATCTCCTCCGCACGCCCTACCGACATATCAAGCCCCAACTTCTTCAACGCTTCTTCGAATGCGATAACGGGTGCCACCCGGTTAACCACCACAGCCCTTGCCAGTTGCCTCGAGGCGTCCGCATCTGATTCAGGCGACGACTCTGGGGGGTCATCGAAGTCCGCGTAGGACGCCTTCCGCCCCTGCGATAAGAATGACGGGCTGAAAGGTATCGGCGGGTTCTCAAACAACGCGGCCGTGGGTTGCGATATCGTCAACAGCGGACGATGTAACGAGAAGAATTGGTGGAGCTGTAGCTCGTGAGATTTGATAAGAGGGTGGAAGAGCTGCGGTGGTGGCGGCAGGTGGTGATTCTTGAACTGCGAGTCACCGGCGTCCTTGGTTACACCATCCTCCTTGGAAGAGGAGCTGGAGGTAGTGTCCGTTGGGGAAGAAGGTGACGAGGCATCGACCTTGCCATTGCCGGAGGGAGGGACGACCTTTGGTGGTTTGGCAGAGTTGAAATAACGACCACCTCCACCTCCGGTCTTGGAGAACACAGAATACGCTCTACGCGCAGTTGGTAATGGCCGCAGAAAATGCGATAGGACAGACATGAGCGGCCAGGCTCAATGTGTCTCGCAGACGACGACGACGACGACGACGCGGTGGATGCGGTGAAGTGACGGTTTATGACAAGACACAAGAACGCACCGCTCTCGACAAAACAGGACGGCGCGTGTACAGGCGCCCGTATCTTCAATTCATACAGGAGAACGTGATAGATTATGATATCAAACAGGTGCAGAATATTTACTACAATGAGATCCAGTTCCAAAAGTCCATCGATACAAGAGAGACAATCCGACACTCAAACCAACGCAATCCTAGGTGACTGTAACGATTTGACCTTTGCCGTCCTTCAGGATGACGAGTTCACAGTCAATCTTCTCCCCAGTGTCCATGCATCGGACGTCCGTGGGGTCCACCGGATCCATCTTGATCTGACGTTTCTCCGTGAAGGAACGGCCCAGGACGACATCAAAGTGAGATTCCTCCGAGAGGTAGACAGTATGCATGGTCTTTGTCTGACCAACAGTCACCGGCCAGGTACCGATACTGTGAAACGAGACATAAGTGCAGGGTCCAGCGAGGGAAAAGAGACACCTACTTCACTAATCCCCCATACCCATAGTGGCCAGGTGTAGCATCGGCAGGAATGAATCCATGCTTAAGTGCGAATTTTCGCGATATGTAGACGTGCCTATAACCGCTTCTCAAAAGCATGCGGACTGTACGTGCATGTGATAAGTGGAGGATATAAGATGCAGACTCTGGGAATACGCACCGTTCTCAACAGGGCCAATGGTTCCCATAATTGTCCGTACACCATTCTCGCTGTGGAACCTCTCGAAAGCTTTTCTCAAGTCCGGTGGTTCTTCGCGCGCCTTCTGAGTCTTGCCACTCCGTACGGACCCTTGTGTTTGTGTGCGAGACTGGGATCGGCGGCGCGGCTGACCAGGCTGCGTCTTGAAGGTGTAGTACGATGTGTTGCGGTATTCGTTTGCAGAAGGCAAAGGCTCCTCTGGGTTGCGGACATGGAGAGCAGGGGTTGAGTCTCCGGGAGCCAGAGACTTTTGCCTCCATACGAAGATAGTGTAGTCGGAATCTGTGTATGGCATGAGTTGCGTTTGACAAACGTTACGATGAATACTCACCGTCATCCAGATTCCATATGGCATCGTTCCATGAGTACTTGACCCATCCTGCTTTCACTCTGCGACCCTTAAACTCAGCATGTGCCTTCTTGCTAATTTTGTCAAACAAGATTTGGAGTGTATCGTCGGAATCTGACAAGATTGAGTCCCTGCATATGACAACATAGGATAAGACTTACTCGAGAAAACGACGGCATAAGATGACAGGGGAGTGTGAACGTCCAGCACTGGTGGTGCAGCGGTGGTCATTGTGGGCAAGCGAAGAGAATTATGAACACTGCGGGTGAGTTGGAATGGCGGTAAGAGTTATACCTCGTTGCTGACACTGCTGACTGCCACCGGTGCAGCTGTGTGTTGGCTGTGTGTGTGTAAAGGCTGCTCTACTAACACGTGTCATGTCATCGACACCAGTCGCCGCATTTGGAAGGTCTGTAGGTTCATCCCTCGAAATATCGTCCGAGCCAGAGCAATGCGTTACACTTCCAGAGAAAAAATTGGCAATCCATAAAATCCAAACAGTCTTGTACAAATACATCCTTCCATGTATCCGATACATCCTTTGCAAGCCATGATGACGCTGAAACTCCCGCGCCACTCGTACAGTTTCCTATCACATCCAAGTAGCCATCATCGCCGTAGTGGAAACACCACCATGGATCCCCATCAACGCAAAGGTGTTATCGAGAAGTGTCGTTCGGACGTCGACGTATGGTTTTGCCCGTGGTGTCTTGTCCCTGTATGTTACAGTGGCTGCGTCTTTTTTCGTCCGGCCGTCATGTCCTGCACCGAGGGGATCTGACGAAACGCAACCAGGTCAGAAGCGTACACAGTCAATGATGGAAATATGCATACGAGGTGTGGCAGAGGCTGCTCCAATGAGCACAGGGCTAGTGAGGACAACAGTGGTAGTCATGCTCATGTTGGTCGTGTGCGAAGGTGTTTGACAAATTGCCACTTGTTGCGCAGATGCTTGCAAAGAATTATGGGGAGAGACATGAGAGATACCGTCTCACATAAATCAAATACTGGCAGCGTTTTGTTATCTCTTTGTCTTAAAGAACCAAAAGAGCTTTGTTGCTTTGATCATAGCGGCACAAAGCGACATTTCACTTTTCTAGACGCACAAGCACCGTTTTCTGGTCAGTGCATACGCACAAAGAGTCTTGAAAGAGATAAGAGCCCTCATGAAAGGCAGCGAAGAACCTGACAAAGCTCGACCTCCGCGAGCCCTTGCGGGACGTCAGGCGAGCAATCGGGCTGTACGACTCGGGATGAAACGGATAACATGTGCTGCATCATGCCGAAAACTTGGTATCAGGCTCATTTTCATAGAACAGCGATAGAGTTATACTCACCTTGACTATGTAGGTGAAGCCCACAATTGGCCCACAACGTTACGTTCCAACGCTCGACTTCGAGATGTGTGTAGAGTTCGATCACCTATTTCGGCATCTCGGCGTTTGTGCAAAATTGACTTGCGGCGCGGACTGCAGGCTCCTCTCAACCGTATCTCGATTCTCGACTCTTCAGTCTTCAGTTCACCAAACTTCGACCAGGGATCTTTAATCGTGAGGTCGTACTCTAAAACACTGTAAAATCATAATGTCGGACCCGTCTTCTCGTGCCAAGGCTTGGCCTCTTGCTCCCGCCGACTTGAACGACCAGGTAAGTTGTCAAAAACATGCTCCTGTGCTTCTCCTTATGATTTTTCTTTTCTCCTAGATCCTTGATCTGGTGGAGAAAGCGACGCAGTACAAACAACTGAAAAAGGGAGCTAATGAATGTACGTCTACTTGAAACTTTCGTCTCATTCTTTTCCCTCATACTTGTTCTAGCTACCAAAACTCTGAACCGTGGTATTGCGGAGATCATCATCTTGACTGCTGATACGGAGCCCATTGAGATTCTGCTGCATCTTCCCCTGCTGTGCGAGGAGAAGGTGAGCACAACATGCTAGCACCTGTGATTCCGCATCGACTGACGAAAAATGTCCAGAACGTCCCGTACATCTTCGTGTCTTCCAAGGCAGCGTTGGGCAGGGCTTGCGGTGTTTCGAGGCCAGTCATTGCGGCCAGCATCACCACGAACGAAAACAAGGAGCTCGCCTCCCTCATTCAGACTGTCAAGAAGGCTGTTGAGAAGGAGATGTTCTAAATTGTACTGTTGTATACCAGTTGTACTGGGCGTCTTGCTTATGAAAATCATCCGTCCTGACGAGCTAACCATTCTTTGACGAAGAGAAATCATCTTGGTCACAAAAGAGGAAGCGGAAGGCATGTACGTATGGGATACATCAGAGACAACACATGACACACAAGATAACCTGAGAAAAAGGAAGTAGAGTTGAAGGACGCGTTCGCTACTTTGGTACGTTCTCTCGTGCCTGCGCGCGCACTCTTCGTCTGTAAGAAATGAGCATGGAGGAAAATGACCTCGAAGGAGTGAGATTTGACGTACTCATACGCAGCCTTGTCATTCCTGTGATAAAATGACAGTCAGTCACATGGTGCAAATACGGATGAGGAAAGCGATTCCTACTTGAACATGGTGTATGCATCGCTTTGCGCAGGATCGTTGACGTTGGGGTCATTCAAAAGTTCCTGAATTCCAAGTAAGACCTGAAAGAACGCGTTGGAACGCGTGGAATTAGTCTGTGCAGGTTGGATGAGACGCGTGCAACTGACCTGTTTGATAGTAATTGCCGGCTTCCACGACTTCTCCTCGTCAAGAATAGACAGACAGACCGTCCCCGAGGGATACACGTTCGGATGGAAGAGCGGTGGAGAGAATTTGCCTATGACCGGTTAGCTGTCATGGAGTAGGTCAATACTCCGGTACTCACACTTCGGTGGCTTGGAGGGGTAGTCTATAGATACATATCAGCTCCCTTTTCGACATGCCAACGCGACAGTGGAAGCTTGCCTTCGGGGAATATCATCATGAGTTTGTACACGCCGCCTTCCCATGGTGTCTGAGGAGCATGCGTTCAATGAGATGTGCCAAGAATACAGACGAGGGTTGTGCTTGAAAGAACACGCACCCCTGCTTTCCCTGGAATGCCCACTTCCCACTCCAACAAGTTCATGGACCCGTCAGCAGCCTTTGTAGGCTTGGCATAGAAACCCTACAACCCCATCTGTGTTCAGGTACGATACAACTTCGTAAGCGAATAGCGGACGTACAAATGGGTGGTCCTTCCTCCATTGTTTGCGCTCTTCAGCCAAGCGATTCCTGCATATACCGGCCATACTGTCAGACAAGCAAAATGCCGAGGTAGGTCCAGGTGTTGGAAAGAAAGCAGATAATTGTAATGAACGAGTGACAAGTTCAAGGTCAAGGTCTTTATTCTTGCCACTCGCCCGGGCCACTCAATCTGCTTGCTTAGTCATCCTCCCATAAGGAATTGCTTAAATCTGTTCTTCTTGCACTTACCTCGTTGGATTCTGCTTTCTGACAGATGTGCCGAGTATAATTGTACCCTAATCCTCAAACCACGCCCCACGAAGCATAGTTGATTCTGGACATGGTCTAGATTGTACTACACCCGAAGTACGTACGCTTCTCATCCGTGTTTTACTGACTCAACAGTAGAACTTCGAATCCTATCTGATCAGTCATAGATGTACCTATGAGTGCTTCCTGCGTGTGTACTCGCCACGAAAAACTTGCGTGCTACTGATAAGTCTGCACGTCTCTGCCCAGCTCTTATCGGACGCCAAGCCCGGTAGTAATGACACGAGCTTGCGCGATGTTGCCGTCGGCGTAGAGATCTGCGGTGTAACAATCACCCATTTCCATATACTCAGACTAGTTCTGTATGCCATGGAACAGTGTGTCGTTTGTGCGCTTTGATTGGTGAGATTTCTCATATTCCAGACCATGAGCTCAATGCTGACGCCTCAAGTGAGCATACGCCGTGCTTCTATGTGCTATGCCGTGTCCCAGTGACGGCGACCGTATAAATACAGACTTGACTTTATGGTTATACCGTCAAAACATCCCTGTGCAGTCATCGTGTCGAAGGTCGTTCGCTGTGATGGATATCGACGGCGAACACGCGCAGTTGGATGCTCGCTCTGCGGCCGGTAGCCCCGTATCCTCGATGTACTCTTTCCACTCATCTATAGATGAGAGACTACTGGTAAGGCATGTTTATCGGTCTGTCTGCCTCTATGCTAATTTCTCGTGTTCTCTAGCTCAGGTTTGTCTACGGGAGGACTCTCAATAGTCAAAACGACGTAAGGCTCACGCTGTTCCCGAAAACATCGTTCAACTAACATGTTACCGAAGACTTACTTCTTACCTGCTGTGAGGATGCTGTTTTCTGGAAGCCTTGAATACTGCTTATTAGATCCTAACAGGATAACGAAGAACACCGTCGGTTGGACCTTCAGCATCATGTATACACAATCAGCTTGAATGGCCTTTACGCTGCACCAGATCTTGTACGACATGCACTACGTCCACGACCAGGAATGAGACCTGGTGTAATGGATGTTGGTTGCGGCAGTGGTCGATGGTCAGAGTAGTTATTCTCTATAACGACACCATAAATAACCTCTCGAGTTGCAGGGCCATAGATATGGCAAACGAGTTCCCCCACTGCGACGTTGTCGGTGTCGATTTGGCACCTCCGAGAATACAAGGGTATGTCGCAGGACCTGAGCTATTGAAACTTTCGGAACTCATCATGATGTCATATACAGAGAACTGCCCGCAAATTGCAGGTATGAGTGGTGTCTCGTCGACTGTCCAGTATCTTCAGGCTAATTTCCTGAGTCTTTCACTACCAGTGAAGCTTTATTTCCAACGCCGGAAACTGTGTTAGAAATGACTTAATTTACGAGTGTAAAAATATTTATATTTACGATATCAAAAATGTACAGGTTTACGTTGTGAAAAATACATTCCTTTCTGAGCCACAAAAGCACGTGCATTCTAGGCCCGGAAAAGTGGTCTAGAAAGCGACTCATTTCCGGGCCTAGAAAGTGAGTCATTTTCGGACCCGGAAAGGCACCGGCCGCTCACGCCCCGACGAGGGGACGTGGACCCGGCGGTTTCCGCGCGACGAAAGCGGGAGTGGGAGTGGGTGAGCGGGACCACGTGTCCGCCGTAAGCGGGAGCGGTGAACGGGAGCTATGTGCGGGTGAACGGGCGTTGCGGGCGGGTGAGCGGACATCATGGACGGGTGAATGGACTTTGTGGACAGGGTGGACGGTTTGTGACCCATTGCACCATGCCCTGTAGAAAAATTAAGTACAATGTAGCTGCCGTGCGAGGACGATACCCAAGGCAGAGAAATAATGGTGAGAATCATCAGATGAACAAGATGGAGGCGCATCGTCCTGATTCAAAAACGACAGGACCGAGTAAAAAACACAGTACGTACCGGTGATGAGGAGTCCTCCGTAGCTCTCACATACCGTGACACTCCTTTCATCCACAGAGACGTCCCGAATCCCTGTTGCGAGCTATTCCACCGGAGTTCAGCCAAACAGCTCGCTAGTCCGAGTCGGTTCTGGTGGTCGGAGAGGCTACTTTGTGATGTATGATCATGTATCTGGAAGTTCGAGGCGCGCGGTGTGAAGGACTGAAGGTACCAGCGGCGAGGAGTAGACGTACGTTTCTTTTGTATGATGACGAAAATCGATCTGGAAATGAGGGCCTCGACGTGAAAGAGACCGACGAGACTAAGGTCGAAGGTATCTTTTGGGCGAGTGCAGGTAGACCCACTCTCAAAGCGAACTAGGGTACTAAGGGAAGGCCAACAAGTTCAGTATGGGGAAGAGAACATAGCGCGGTAGAATAGACGTACGATTTTTCGTGAGCAATTGCACATCGCTTCTGGACTAAGATAAGTCGGCGCACGAGAGAAAGAAGAGGCAACGAGACGACGTCGGAACTCGGAACGGGGGCTATCGAGAAAGCGAAGAGTGAGCGCATTCGAACAGGAGAGACACGAAAAGAATAGATGAGAAAAATCTTGACGAGTATCAACCATGAGCAAAATGAGTCGATGACGACGAGCGAGAAGTATCAGTACTGGGTCTTGGGAGGCGACTGACGGGCTTGAGTTGAACTGTAAAAGCGGTAAGAGAACAGACCAAACGTGTGGATCAGCAAATAGCAGGGGAACGTGATCCCGAAACGTGGCCTCTGAGAAGCATAGTGAAGTGAGTATGAGGATAGGACACGACAACTTGGCCCTACTCACCGAAAAACGCGACCACCCCGAGGCCTTCGACACTACGCAGTTCCGAGTTCAATCACTCGCACCGAACGATAAATGGAGCCTTCAGTGATGGTGATGTTGCTGTGCGGTGAAGCCAAGTAGTGAACGGTGCGAATGGAAGCGTAGGTCTTGGTCTGGTTAGGATTGACCGACGAACGACGAACGTGGAGACACGCAGGATATTGGCGAACGAAGCGTCGCATTGTTGGTACGGGATGTTCAAGAAAACGTACTGAATGGAATCAATTTCTGCATGACGGTCCGTTTGTACCTATCCAGTGTCTGGCCCACTACTGATGGATCTCAAGGTGAGTTGACGTACGTCGCGCGAAAGACCAGCATCTTACCTTGCTTCCCAACAACCTTGGCCTCACTCATTCTCCGTGTCCTCTCCTTTCTTTCCCCCTACCGCTCGCAATCCCTTGACGAAGTAGGAAGAGTATCCTTGCTCCGACATTGACGCGATTGCCCCACCACCCCCGCTCTCCCCGTTGTCTCCACCAACCCCGTCGGTGATCACGCTGTTACCAGCCCCGTTGCCTACTACATCACATGCGCCGCCGCTTTCGCTGTTATTTCCGACTTCGCGAGTTGAAAGAATTCAGTAATGAGACCCTAAGGCGATTCCAGACCAAGCCACCTGAGAGGAACTCACCGGAAGCGATTCCTTCTCTACCGAACAGTGCCCTCACGAAGCTTCTAATTCGACGAAACGTTCTCAACATCGTAAAGCTGTGAGAGTGATTAATTAGTGTGAAAACAAAAATAATCTTGTACGACTCACATTCCTTGAGTAGCTGTTGTGACAAGGTGAAGATGAACAGAGTGGTGGAGGAGAGGAAGGGAAAGAGTAGCGTTGCCGCCCGAGAGCGACTTCGACAGTCTGCGAGAAAACCCGAGACAGCGGGGACAAACGAGTAACAAACCACACTTGAACGAGTCCACATAGAGTGTGAACGCGTGTTGAGCGGTAGAATCAGTGCGTAGAAAAGCTGCTCAAATGAGCACACCGATGAATACAAGATGTACATCAGGAAGAGTAGAGTCATCTGAGAAAACAAAAACCGTCCCATAGGCCGTAGTATCAGTAACATCCATGCAAAGTCGTCCGTTCTTCTGTTCTTCGTACCAGCATGCGAGAGATGCGTCAAAATTAAACCAGGTAGCTCAGATTCGGAGGTGGGAATATAAAATACGTATCCAGAAGGGCAGATTTGTCGGTGGGGTCCTTGGGATCTGCAAAACTCGAGTGAATAGCGTCAGTAAATTCCAGCAAATAACATTGAGTCAGGTCAGTATCATCAGGCTCATGAGCTATTTATTAAACCAGTGTCGATTGGACTAAGTAAACCTACTTCACGCGCTTACCAAGCAGCAAAGAGAGAGGAAGGGAAGTCTGTGTGCGAGGGGGACACTTGCGCCGTCTGTTGTGCTTGGCTATCTGTCAGATATCCGTCCCCGAAGACCTGCGCATCCAGGCAAGGAGGCGGTCTGCAATGACAGTTTCGGACCCGCGAAGGTTCTCGTCAGGGGGCTTATCGCTGCCCCGACTGCCGTCCGTCAAAATCCACACAGGAGACCTACCAATCTTATGACCTATTGGGGGATTACGAGGTGTTAACGAACACGACCCCCAATGGACTGGCTACAGGACGAGCCATGGACATGGAGAGGGGGCTTCCTGCTCAGCTGTATGGGTAGCCGCTCACCAGATGTACCGGTGACCAAGCCTCTTTTGGTACCTACCACGACATGGCACTTTTGCGATGGTCCCGAGCTAGTATAGGTGGTGTTAGAGTGTATGGCAGGATGTTTTACATTTTATGGTTGTTTATTGGCTACCCGGAGGGGCACCTCAACAAAGCCTTGGATGGGTGTTAACATCCGAGAAGCGGGGAGACTCCACAACACTCCGTCCGCAGGCCATGGAGGGCTGACGGACTTCATCTTGGAGGTTCCTCTCTTCTCGTCGTACCAACATCACCCTCAGGGAGTGGAAGCACAGATGGTTGGGTTGAACCCAACTTTTCCATCTGCTTTGCCTTGGCTGGACTTTACGGAGCGAGGATAAGAGGAAGAGGAAGAAGACATGTGTCTGAGGCACCGTCGTTGCGGCAATACCCACAATCCAGAATATTCCTATTTTGTACTATGCACGTGACTGAGATGCCAAGTTCCAACAACCATTGCCAAAAAATCTCCCCAACACACGGCGCAGAGCAAAACATGACATGCATAGGTCAAATTGCAGCCTTGCATGGTTGATTCGTGTTGCTTGTCAGTACGAAGCTCCTCCCCTGCCAACTGGTTGGCTCGAAAAGAACTTAGGTCATATGCTGAAGAATCAGATGCCGAGCGGCATCTACAGAGCATACACCCACTGGATTTGCTGTTGTAGGGCCCGGGCCGCAATTGAATGGAAGGCACGTCGGACTTGAAAGCCGCTCTCGTCTGGTCTGAGTAGAAGATGCCCTGTGTAACGTCTGGTAGAAAGTCCCGATGAAGCACTGATAAAGGATGCGGCCACGTACAAATACGAGTTTTTGACTTGGCCACATCCCTGCAACCCTTTCAGACAACATTCTCGCGAAACACCTCATAATGACAAACGATACCGCGACGGACACCAGGAGGCTACGGCAGAAGGTCTCGCAGCTGCAGGCACATAACCGTGACCTTCGTGACGAACGAACCGCTCTCTTCCAGCAGCGGGCCTTTCTCGAGGTACGTGTGCTTTGTTCATTGCGTAGCACGACGTTCTCAATGAATCCACAGTACCAATTAAAGGTGGAGAGGGACAAGGTCAGCAGGGTAGAGCAGGAGCTGGCCTCAAGCAAGTCAGAGATGTCCAGTCTGAGACTGGCGCTCTCTGAGTCAGGCTCCGCATCGCAGCATAAATGTTCCCTACCAGAGGTGAGTAGAGAATCTGATGATTTGTTGGCGTAGCTTAGGTACTTCACTTTCGCAGAAGGGGGGGGGAAGTACGACGACGGTGACGGTGTCAGTCAATCGGACGACAACGGCGGCCACAACTTGAGCGACCACATCTGCTACCACATCCGCAACAGCAATCGAGACGTTAACTGCGATCGCAAACACTACCGCAGCTCCGACTTCGACTACCCCTCACAGACGGAGGGCCACGACACGAACACCGAATCCATCGATGAAGATGTAGGCAACGTTGAGGAACATCAGCTGAGGGTGAGTGCATGTCCTGAACGCTCAGGGCCCTGGTAACAGACATCACGCAGAAATTGGACGCTGTGTATTCGAGGGTATCGGTATGTGTACACCACTTACCTAGGTGTCATATATACCCTGAGTCCGTGACACCCTTGTAGGCACGACTCTCCGATCTCAAGGAGCGCATCAAGGCTCAGGAGGAGGTTTGTGGTATAGGACGTGCGGCGGTGAGAACATTGTCTTCGTGGAATAGACACCTACACTGACCTGCTACTCATTCCTTTAAGGACTCAGACCCTCAGTGCCCCCCGGACTTTGTGGTTTGAGCAGACACAGCCTTCCCCACTCAGGCGGCCACAACCCGACACAACTTGGTGATGTATAGGAGGTTTCCAGCCTCAAACAGGTTATATATATCAATGTACTAGGATATTTGAGGAATACAGAGCATCTTTGAAGGAGAAAGCTAATGATAAGCTTTGTGTTGAGGCAAGAAGGATAAAATATTGGTCAGGCATCGAGGAGGCATCTATATCTACCCATGAACTTAAGCGAGAAAGTGGTAGTATAACAGCAGAATCACCACACAGAACACGATCCGATTGGCAGACTGTACTGGTAGAACAACTGCTTGGTAGTATCGCGCAAGCCTGATTTTCCGCAGGGCGGCGAGAGACCTGTGCACCATGTGGCGGCTATCATGAAGTTGCTGTAAGGCAGGCCCAATAGCCTTCATGAAGTCCATCGCCTCTTGGCTCACGTCAAAACGCAGGGAAGGCGAGTCGTACTCAGAGACCCCGGGGTCGGGCCTCCATGAGACGTGCCAGTCGTGCTAACGATAGAACAGGTCAGGGCCTCCATGAATGAGCGGGAGCGGTTGGAGAACGCTCACCTGATGGACCTGGAACACGTTACTGGCGCGGATAACATCCTCGTAATGCACCATAGGAAGCTCTGGGGCTACATCGCGGGAACGGATTTGGATAGCAACTAATTTGAGGCCCGAAAGTCAGCAAGCACCCACACTAGGCTGACGGTAGCTCGACCGACTCACATTTTTCAGGGCTTATCTGGGCCAAAAGGACCTCGGCGTCGATCGGCTCGACGTCAATATTCTCCTGCCAAACGACGTCTTCGGAGTAGAAAAGCACCTTCGGATACCTGTGTGAACGGTGTCGGTACACACTTCGCGGAAGACAGAACTTGAAGAACTTGAAGGCTTGACTTACTTTTTGAAGGGAATATGATTCATGATATCAAAGAGAGGGTGGGTGTTGAGGTCAAGATACAGAAAGAACGGGAATATATACGTCGACCCTCCCCGGATGCGCGTGGAAGCGGCATGCATGGTGGCACATATTGTTCCAGAGTCGCGGCAGGGTCGGACACCCCTTGACCCGGGCTCCGGTCGAAAGGCTCGACTTCAAAATCATACCAGTGCAATCCATGAGCGAGGGCTCACCCGTACAAGAGGGAAGCGTTGAGACTCAGAAGGGGTCGCGACACAGACGGTATCGTCGCGACGACGGTGTATCCGAGTCCATCCAGGCGAGCGCTTCCAAAACGGTATCTCTACAGGCCGTAGATCGGTTATTCCCGCGTGAAACAACTTAGCAAGCTCGCACCTGTGGTCAGACCCGGTCTTGATGTTCAACATGGGGATTTGTGCTCGGTGTCCATCGTGCTCTTCGATTGAGAGAGCGTTGTGATAGCATTCATGAGCCAAAGACGTTGTAATTCATCGAGTACTAGGTGCTGCAAAGAACGGCGGGCGTACCACAGGGCTGAGGTTGTAGGTTTTGTCGTGGGCCTGATCTGTGGGACGGTCTGCACAAGATGTGGAGTCCAGAACAAATCAAGGAGGTGAATCGATGGTCAAGCCTAAGGATGGCTGAAGTGAGTGTTACGGATTAAGAGACGGCCACGGAAACCTGAGCATCAAGACCTAGACTCATCCACCTGTCTGTATATACCCGTCTTCAATTGTCAGTTGTCTCGGACGATAAAGCCAACATCTAGAGGTCGTGCACCTTTCACAGACTCAACACGGCGTGTACTCTTCAGGAGGGATGGGGAATGGAGCAGCGGCAGCAAAAAGGATACGTGACCCAAACGCTGCTTCTGTGAGGATATTGGGACCTACAGATGGCAAGTTCAAGTTGCGCGGAATTTAGACCGGTTTTAAAGCGTGCCGAGTGGTGGAGTTGTTAACTCACAAGAATGGCGACGTCTGTGACACGTACTAACAGCCCACCTCCTATCCCGGCATGTTGCCATACCGCCACCGTCGCAAGGTCTTTGATCCTAACCTCATCCTATGCGTACGGCCACCAAATACCGCCTCGTCGCCTGCCGCAAACCTCCCGTACTTACGGAGTAGACGGCATTCCTTTGCACGTTCCAGTCGAACTTGACTCGGAGTCGAACGATTCAAGCTTCAGGTTGCGGGAGGATGCGATGTGCGCCGGCGTCGACAGGAACGACGTGAAGGAACAGTCTTCTAGCATGAACTTGAAGCTTGAATCGGTTGTGGCCTCCGTAGCTGACCTTTATGTGAGAAGATTGTCGTTCTCTCATTAAGAACCAGTTCGACAAAAAGTTCGACCAAAGTGAAGAGCTGGCGGTCTGGGATGATGATATTGAACATGCGTGACGTCACCACAAGTACCGAACGCCACTGGGGAATACAACTATTACAAGGTGTCGTGCCATGAGCTTTGGTCCCAGATTGCCTCTGGTACGACCTCCGAGATCTTCTCGTTCACCTGGCGGTTCTCGACTGAAAGGCGGTCTTCTGTCTTTAACACACTGAGGCCGCCACCAAAGGACGTTGCGCGGCAGACTTGGGTTCACCATATAACCATGAAACAAAAGATACTGCATAGATACGGTCCATATGGTACAAAAACTAAACATGTAGGCTCGTCTTCAACACCTTCAATAAATAATCTGGCTCCCGTAGCTTGTAACTCTCCACCTCCCATTCCTCCATCTTATCAAAGAATCCCGGCTTGAAAAACGACTTGGGGAGTCCGGGAGGTGCCCTCCGCTGAGAAACCTTGTCCACATGGACTCTACGTCCCGGCTTGAGACGAGATAGCTGAAAGATATGCCCCTCGACAAAGCGTGTTCGATCCACATAGTCGAAGAGGTCGGAAACCGCAGGGTGCCGCCACGAAGAAGTGAAGACGTGCCTGAAGGATTGCCGGGTAGACTGGCCGCCCTCCACAACTGACTCGGTGACAAGCTCATCTTCCGACATGCCGTTGGTGCCCAACATCGTTACGACGTCCCAGACGTACTTCCAAAAAGCGAGAGCATCTTCATCATCCCTTGCTCTGGATACCGCGACCATGATTGCTGCTACACTGCGACGCACGGTGTATTTCTGAAAGACGTTGAGTGATTAGGCTTGTGACCAGGACAATGAAAACGTACTGCCCGTCGGTGCTCAACTTCTCCCTTGCTCTTAAGCTCATTCATGTAACCATTGAGCAGCCTTTCTTCTGCAGTTTCGGGAGATTCTCCAGGAAGAGGATAAGCTTTGGACAAGAGGTAGAAGAGATCGTACAGCCGCCTTTCAATGAGGCTTTTCCAATCGATCTTCTTGGTTCCAAATCTTCGCTGGTCCGGGCAGGCTGCCACAATCTTGAGAGCAAGTTGCACGAGTTTGTGTTGCAAAGACCTATTCCACTTGGACAGTTTGAGCCCTTTCGTTGTTTTGCCACATATGTCAAGCCATGTGTTTCGAACTCCTGGTCCATGTTGCTTTGGATCGGCTTCGAACGCTTCAAGACGTGACTGATCCACAGGATCTCGTGCAAGTATGTCATAGGAATGCTTGAGCCTGAATGCTTCTCGTATGATTTGACGGCCCAGCTCCTGCCGCTACGTTATCAGTATGGTGAGTAATGAGTGTAGAAACGACTAACGTTTATCTCCTGCTTGATGGCAAGGGCATCCCAGGTCTTGCCTGGATCGGACATGAACCTTTGATACCTGACAAGGGTAAGGGATCGATACGATTCCTTGTCGGCACTGT
This sequence comes from Antrodiella citrinella, assembly GCA_004802725.1. Lineage (NCBI taxonomy): Eukaryota > Fungi > Basidiomycota > Agaricomycetes > Polyporales > Steccherinaceae > Antrodiella > Antrodiella citrinella. The sequence continues at coordinate 16,916 of SGPM01000468.1, forward strand.
CAAAGATGGGGTCGGCTGTGGCAAAGGGATCCGCACTGCTACGATCACTGCTGTAGTCTTCGTCAAAGTGGACACGATGACCCTGGGGATCTGAATCAGAACCTGAATTTCCTCC
>SGPM01000469.1:0-16982 GCA_004802725.1 Antrodiella citrinella
GGATTGTCGAATTCCTTTTCTTTTCTTAGACTCATTCAAAAGCTTCAGTTCATTTCTACCTCCCCTTGTTTTATTTTCTTTGATCAGGAAGACTTCTACTTCAAACTGAAGTTAGAAACTTTTCTTGACCATACATTCTTGTTCTGCATAAGCTCTTTTTGAGTTTATACTATTCAACATCCTCTCAAAGCAAGACACCGGGTGAGGGGAACGGTGATATCGGAGTATGAAGGAATGAACTGGCGGTAGAAATTACAGAAACCGAGGAAGGACTGGACGTCCTTGACTTTCCGGAGTACTGGCCAATCTTGGATGACTTGGACCTTGTCAGCGGCCATACTCAGACCGTCGGGAGACAGGATATAGCCCAGGTATTCGGTGGTAGTCACCCCGAACTCGCATTTAGACAGCTTGCAGTATAGACCATGCTTTCGGAGTCTCCGTAGTACCTCCGCAACATGTTGCTGGTGGTCGTCCGGGTTCTCCGAGTATACTAGGACGTCGTCCAGGTACACAATGACGCAGACGTCGAGCATGTCGGCGAAAATGCTGTTGACGAAGCGTTGGAAAGCGGCGGGGGCGTTGGTGAGACCTTCAGGGACAACCCGCCACTCGTAGGAGCCGTAGCGGGATCAGAAAGCGGTTTTGAATTCATCGCCCTCGGCTACCCGCAGTAGGTGGTAGGCATGACAGAGATCAAGCTTGGTGTAGACCCGGGCCTTGGCCGGGGCGTCCAGGAGATCAGCGATGAGCGGCAGCGGGTATCGGTCCTTCCGGGTGATGCGGTTTAGTCCCCGGTAGTCGACACAGAGACGAAGGGAGCCGTCCTTCTTCTTAGCGAATAGGATGGGAGCTCCATGAGTCGACTTAGAGGGATAGATGAATCCGGACTTGAGGTTCTGGTCAATGAACTTGCGGAGAGCGGAGAGCTCGGCGGGGGGGAGGGAGTAGATGTAACCAAGCGGAGGTACCGAGTTGTTCTCCGTCTCGATCTTAAGGTCGTACTCACGGTGAGGCGGGAGGTCAAAAGCGCGTTGTTCGCTGAAGACATCGGCAAACTCATGGTACTCGGGAGGTAGACCAGACAAATCCGGGGAAGGGTCGGTGGAACCGGCTCGTCCTAACACGTCAGCGGGTTGGGCACGGATCACGAATTGCGCGGTGCCCTCCTGACGAAGAATAGTGGCAAAGGCAGCGGCGGATACGAGAGAGACGAGCGGTGCAGCGCGCTGGGAAAACGGAAGAGGACCGGATGTCCTGGGGACTGGGGACGTAGGGGGGACCGTAGGAATAGGTGAAGGAACGGAAAATGGAGACGACTCGCCAGGAGGCTCCGAGAAAGTCTCCATAGAAGGAGCGGAGGATTCCATAGAAGGAGCAGAAGATTCCATAGAAGGAGCTAGGGGATTCTCCATAGAAGGAGCAGGTGAAAGTGACTCGAGGAGAGGCCTAGGAGCCTCCGGGGGTGTCGACGAGTTCCGACGGTCCGAGTCGGTAAGGTTTCGGAAGGTAGTGCTGCCCGTTTTCCAGTCAATCAACGGATTAAATCGGAAGAGCCAGCTGTAGCCCAATACCATGTGGCAAGGAGAGTCTAGGGAAGTCACGTAAAACTCCTGGTTGTGGAGCTCACCGGTGGGGAGACGAATGACGAGATGAATAGCATGAGAAATGATCGAGGAGGTTCCGTCGAGGTACCGCAGGCGTAACGGAGAGATGACGTAAGGGCGTAAATCGTATTGCTGGGTATATACTCGATCGATGTAACAATGACTAGAATCGGAGTCAACGAGAGTATTGGCGGTATGAGGGAACGATAACGCGGTGGAATGGTACAATTCTGAAGGAGAGTCCGTGGTAGAGTCCGAACTGGATAGCGGAACTCCGAGCGTTATGTACAGGGATGAGGGGTTGGAAAGAGCGGACGCGTTGAGGGTAACCTCGGGGAGAGTGCACATAGAGTCAACACAGCCCTGACTGTGCGCGGAGGCGACAGAGCTGTGAACTAGTTTTCCGGATCGGAAGCAGGTGCGACCTCGGAGGCTCGGCCAGTAGCGGAAGTGGAGGTCCGGCGCTTGCATTCCTTGGACTGGTGACCCTTCCCGCCGCAATAGAGGCATAAGTTCTCTTTGAGGCGTCGGGCGCGTTCGTCAGCGTTGAGTTTGCCGTCTTTACCTAGCTTGTCGGCGTGAGGCTTCGGAGTATCCGAAGAAGGGGAAGTGGAGGAAGGAGAAGATGCGCCGGTGGCCTTACCCGGAGGTCGGGCGGATCCAGCGGGGGTTTGACGGGGAGTCTCGCGCTTGCGCTCCTCCTCTCGCTGCCAGTACCGAGCGTCGACTCGTCGTGCAGCATCGCGGACTCCATTGAGATCGTTGTTGTGCTCTTGACGAGCCAACTCATCTTTGATTCGTGCGGGAAGTCCTCGGTAGAAGCGGTGGGCAAGGGCGGCGTCGTCCCAGCGGGTAAGGGCCGCGAGTTGATTGAAGCGAACGATGTACATTGCGATGCGTTCGGTGTCTCGCATGCGACAACTCTCGATCTTGTCCTCGGCGTCCCCGACAGGGTCATGAGGACCAAAGTTAGTCTGAATCTCCGCGCAGAAAGCAGAGAAATCGCCGTCCCAAGGTGCGGGGGTTCCGTCCAGGAAGAAAGCCTGGAACCACTCAGCGGCTGGCCCCCGGAGGTAGGAAATAACGTAGATGATCTTGTCATCGTCGTCAGGGAAATCCCAGGGGCGTTGCGCAAACTGTAGTCCGCACTGTAAGAGGAACGGCTGGAGCTTCGAAGAGTCCTCGCCATTGAAGGTGTCGGGGTCCTTCAACTTGGGTGCCCGGACCGCATGGCGCGGAGCGGGTAGGGATAGGTGGTGCTGCTGCCGGGGATCCCAAGCGGGTTGCCTAGGGGCAGTATACTGAAGGAACTGCATGTAACGGCCCATCTCCTCAAGGGTTAGGGTAGCAGCCCTCATCAGGTGTTCTCCCTTCTCTTCTCCAGGAAGATCCGCTCCTGGGCGGGGCTCATCATCAGCAGTGTCGTAGGAAGAGGAAGCCTCGGTCTCGTAGTCATCATCGTTGGGGTCGTCGTCGGGGTCTCCGGCAGGAGGTCTTTGGACGGATTCCTCTCGGACAGGGGCGTGGCGGAGGCTACGAAACGAACTGGTAGTAGATGGAGCACGTGGGGGAAAATGAGCGGCGCTGAATCCCTCGTCGACCTCCTCATGCAGAGACATGGGTAGGTGGTAAGCATGTGGAGGAATGACGGGGGGTTGATACAGGGGGGAGGAGAAGTGAGGGGGATCTGAACGTCGGCGAGCAGGAGTACGAGCAAGGGGTGCCATGGCGTCGAAGAGTCGCGATTGCCGACGATCCGACCGTTGGGAGACGAGGGAGTCCCGGGGGTGTCCCGGAAATGCCGCTGGAAAGGGCGAGTGTTCAGGGGCCACTCGTCGGGCGGACGTTGGGGCAGAATGGGTGGTCTGGGGAGTCTGGTGGACGGTGTTGGGATCACGTCTGCGACGTGGTGTGGACGAGACAGGGACGGCTTCGGGAGCAAAGGCGCGTGTCCTCGACATTCTTGAGACTCGATAGTGAGTTCGTAAATACTGTTAAGACCGTGCGGAAGGTCCTGGAAGTCCCGAGAGGGGGTAGATGTGGCACGTCGGGGGCGTACCGGAGGTTCCGACCAGGGTAGACGGGGCGATGCGGAGCAGGGCCGGAGTCCACGCGGAGAGCGGGGAGGAAGTTCGGGGAGGATCGCTGAGCAACTGTCGGACTAGCCGGACGTCGCAACAACGGAGGGCGAGGGAGAAGGAGTCGAGGGAGAGGAAGGAGCGACGACGGTCGGGCGTAAGGCTGGAGGTCGCGAACACCACACAGAGGTGGGTGACGCGCTATCGAGCTCAAGTGTAAGGAATGTGGGGGAGGGTCGGAAGGCCCGAGATGATAGCACGGAATAACGTTAATTTACGAACTAAGGAATTATGTACATCCAGATGATCCTTTTATACTACTCTAGTAAGTGGCTACGGAATGCGGAACGGAAATGGAGTAGCCGAGTAGAACGTGGTGTAGATAAGAGTTCGTAGTAAAACCTCATGTGAGACGAAAGGTAGAACATGAGGAAAACGCATTGAGCGTAGAAAAGGTAAGTAAGGACGGAGGAGGGAACGTAAACGGAGAAAGGGAAGTGAGGGGGCGGGAGCTCCTGAAGGGGGTAGATAACCGGACCCTCCGACAGACCTCCGATGTGTTGACAAGGAACTGGGCTCAATTGGGAAAGCTCAGTATGTCATCACGGCAATAAAACCCAATGAGCCCAGGTTCCGAAGGAACACACGNNANTNGNNNGNCCTGTNNCGAGGCNTCNNNCGNAGANNCTNTCNNNGANNCCANNNNAAGNCTNNACGCNTATNNTCNCGCCGCTTGCATCGCCTCAAGCAGGACCAAGCACACTACCAGCAGGACGAAGTCCAGNACNGGTACCTAGTCCTCGACGAGGATCACACCTACCNAGTCGTCATACTTCCCCATCCCCGAGCTCCCACCTACGTATACACACTCCGTCCACTACCCCTACTTCCCACAGTCAACCAGCAACCACCGCCCCCATCGTACCGCNAGCANCTCTACTCCAACCCCAACNGCTTTCGACCATGACTACCAAGCCTACNGAACTGAAGATCGNTCAGCCGAAAGCGTTCACGGGAGACCGTGCTACCACTGCAGCCTTTATCCAGGCTTGCAAGAACTANTTCTCTCTCAATGGCGACATCTATGACACCGACTTGAAGAAGATCNGGTTCGCCCTCTCCTTCATGAATGAAGGCATTGCTGCCTCGTGGGCAGCAGGTGTCATCAAGGAAGGACAAGAGTCTACCCCCGCCTCNTACGGTACNTGGAATGACTTCATCACGAAAGTCAACACCTCCTTCCTTCCCATTAACTCCTCNGCCGATGCCGTGACCAAGCTCAAAGATCTGAAGCAAGGGTCCGGATCTGTGGATGANTACATCGCCAAGTTCCGTACCATNGTNGGACTCACCGACTTCAAGGACACNGCCTTCCTCATCGACAANTTCCTTGACGGCCTCAATGATGGGCTCCAGAGTCGNGTACTGGGCAACACCGCCGAGATGAAGACCCTAGATNATTANTATGGTGTCGCCTCTCGNCTTGACGCCCTCTACCACTACAAGAACACNTTCCACTCCAATCNTCCCAAGAACAACTTCCGCNGCAATATCCGNCAGGTCGCCACCGCCGANNCCGACGTGACCATCCAGAAGTTGACTCCCGCTGAGCGGGACAAGCTCNGACGCGAGGGAAAGTGTTTCCNCTGCCGCAAGGCCGGACACATGTCCCGCGAATGCCCNGGCANTGGACGCGGTCCATCCCNCACTGTGCGCCAGATGGAAGTGNTCACTGAAGCCCCTGCCGAAGAAGACATATCTGTNGGGCGCATNGTGGCCATGATGTCCAANCTCCCTACCNGTGNGAGAGAGACCTTGACCAAGAGAATGGTTGACGAGGGTTTTTAGAGCGACGGTCCACTGCGATGTTGGATCCGTCTTGTTACACGTTGTCCCGAGTTTCTGTATTAGCTGATTGNTCTAGACNATCAATCCATTGTGATGTCACTATACTCNGACCACGAACCATCGCCACCACNGCTCTCATTGACACGGGCGCAGGAGATGCATTTATNGACAACTCGTTTGTGCGCAAACACCATCTTGAGTTGAAACCACTTCTCTGCGCCATCCCCGTTTTCAANGTCGACCANACCCCGAACAAGGATGGGCTNATCACCCATTACACCTGGCTTGATCTCANTATCAATGGCACCTCGATTCCCACCCGCTTCTANGCGTCCAACCTCNGTGGCGAAGCCATTATCCTTGGCTTCCCCTGGTTGAAACGAGTCAACCCCNGAGTCAATTTCCGCACCGGTCACTTTGAATTTGACCCNGANGACATCCTCCCGGAACCCTCCCTCCTTNGCACCCTTNGCNCTGTACGCCACACTCGNACGGTCCTCAATCGCATCGAAGACATCCCCGACGAGCCAACCCTGTCTGTGCTGAACCCAACCCCAGACAATGCCTTNCTCCGTGCGATTGAACCTNTGTCCCCTNCTCCCCCTGCCTCCGATCCACCNNTTGACCTCCCTGACCCCATCCCTGTTGATNTCGAACCTGANGATGATCTTGTCATCGGCTACATCAAAGGCGAACTCACCGACCAGATCCTTGCACCTCNGGAAACNCCAGCATACCGCGATANTCCTANGGAACCTTCTGCACTCCCTGGGCCNGCCATTGGTCGTGTGCACTTCTGGNGTTCTTCCGCCAAATTTTNGGTNAATCAAAACACGTGGATCCGAGCCAAGGTCAATCCCGCGATGGCCATGGCNCAGGAGAAGGCCAAACTGGAAACCCCCAAGACCATTGACGAACTCGTCCCGGAGCAGTACCNTGACTTCAAGTCTGTCTTTGAGAAAAAGGCGGCNGAGCGATTTCCCCCATCCCGACCATACGACCACGCNATCGAATTCAAACCCGATTTTNTCCCTCGNCAATGCAAGGTNTATCCTCTCACCCCGAAAGAAGAACTCATTCAGAANGAGTTTATCGAGGAACACCTACGCAAAGGGTACATTCGTCGTTCCAAATCTGCGATGGCNTCCCCGTTTTTCTTTGTCGGAAAGAAGGATGGCAACNTCCGCCCCTGNCAGGANTACCGTCACTTGAANGAAGGCACCGTCAAGAATGNGTACCCTCTACCGTTGATCCCTGAGCTCGTNGATAAGCTCAAAGGAGCGAAACACTTTTCNAAACTGGATCTCCGCTCTGGCTACAACAATATCCGCATCAAGGANGGAGACCAGTGGAAAGCCACGTTCAAATGTAGCAAGGGTCTTTTCGAGCCATTGGTCATGTTCTTTGGGTTGTGCAATTCCCCTGCCACCTTCCAAGCGTTTATGGACGACATCTTCTCTGACATGATGGACGAAGGATGGCTGGTCATTTACATGGACGACATGCTCATATTTTCCGCCGATCTCGCTGAACACCGTGCCCGTACCCGTCGCATCCTCGAACGACTCAAGGAGCATGATCTCTATCTCAAACCTGAGAAATGCGTCTTTGAGGCCAGCGAGGTGGAGTTCCTTGGTCTCATCATTTCCCCTGATCGCCTCGCCATGGACCCAACAAAGCTCCAAGGTATTCGCGACTGGCCTGCACCTGCATCGGTCAAGGCAGTCCGCTCCTTCCTTGGCTTCGGCAATTTCTACCGCCGGTTTATTCCCAACTTCTCCACCATCGCTCGCCCTCTCAACGACCTCACGCGCAAAGACATCCCATGGAAATGGTCCGACGAATGCCAAACAGCCTTCGACACCCTGAAACACCTGTTCACTGCTTCCCCTGTGCTGCTGATGCCCGACAAGTCCAAGCCATTCCAGATCGAAACCGACGCCTCCAAGTTTGCCACCGGTGCTGTCATGCGGCAGCAAGACATCAATGGCAACTGGCATCCCTGTGGCTACCTCTCCCAGTCGTTCAACGATACCCAGCGCAACTACAACATCTACGACCACGAACTCCTCGGTATTGTCCGCGCCCTTGAAGCGTGGCATCACTATATGGAGGGTGCTCCGCACCCTGTGCAAGTCCTTTCGGATCACAAGAACCTCACGTACTTCCGCTCCGCCCAACGCCTCAATCGCCGCCAAGCCCGCTGGAGTTCACTCCTATCCATGTTCGATCTGCAGTTGCAGCAGGTCCCGGTGTCCTGCACCAAACCAGTTTGGTACCGGGCAGACAGAATATAGCCGTATTCTGTGAAGGACGTACCAGAGGACCCCTCCTACAAACACGCACCCTCCTTGTATACCGTCAAACGAAAGGTCCATTGATATTCTGCAAAGGAATATCGCTGTTGAAGGAGGAAGGAAGAGTCAACCCCCGAAAGAGACACGAAAGGGAAAGTCGAGTACGCACACCGCGACTCTCCCTGCCGCTCTTCGCTCCGCCAGAAATATCCACCCCGTGACCACTGCCGCGAAGATCAAAAAGAAGCCCACGAAAATAGCAGCAAAGATCAGGCTGCCCAAGTCAGGCTTCTCTTCGGGAGTCGGAAACATGTGGTATCAGGATCAAGGGACTCAGACACGAGTACGACTAGGAGACAGCGCTAAGCTACAAGAAGCGCCCCCTCAGATACGCGATCTAACACAAGAATCCTACGCTCACACCTGGAAGCCCACCACCGAGCCCCCAGTTTGTGCGACCACATCGCCTGGCACCCGAGCAGGAGGAAGCTCCTGCAAGGCGAAGGTCACCGAGCTATCCCGGAGAAGCAGAGTCACCCCCATGGCACGATTAAAATGCCACAAATCCCGTCGCTGCAATCACCACGGTCCCGCATATCACGATGGTCGTGATAAGCCCACCGGGATCAGGACCTGTTACGTCAATAATAGGCATGCAGCAATCGGATCCGAAACCCGAGTACAGTTGGAGAAGACACTTGCCAGCGCATCACCCGCGCTAATCCTCTGGAAGACGGACAAGGTCACATGACCCAAAGGCACATGGCCACCTNCTTACNTTNTTCTTNTTAATTTCTTTCTTTTCTTNAAGACCTTACCAAGTTCACCTTTTATTTTCTAATTCTTTCATTATTTTCGCTGCCGAAGAAACTCCTACCGCCACAAAGTATTTCCGAAACCCGAGACAAATACGCCGGAATATCCTGGGAACAGAATGTTCTGGGCCGTAGCATGTGACAGAACCCCCGGAGACTGTCACAAAGCCCCGGAGTACTTTGGCAGCAAGCCCGGACTCTCAGAATACGCCGATAACCCCCCGGATATTTCCCAAAAGTCACAAGACCTGCGGGAATGCTCGGGAAGGTTCCGGACCGAGATGGACTCCAGGGACGTGACAAGATTGCCTCCCCGGATTACCATTCCGGACCTTCTGAGATTGTCACGAGGCCGGCCGGACCATTTTTGGAGGAGCAAAACTTTGCTCCGGAACCTCACGGAAGGCCCCGGAATGTTCACAAGACACGACAAATCACTATTCCATCAGCCCCCAGGCAATGTGTTGGCAGAGCTTAGTCGAAGCACGACCACACATCGTTGCTGAATAAGCACTCAGAATGCCTCGGAATGACACGGAATGTCGTGGAACATTACGGAACCTACCAGAACCTTCTTCCGATTACTAAGAATCTTATATAACTTTTTCCCGTCTACTACCCGTAGAGTATATAAGGCCGACCTCCGAAGCCAGGAACCAGATCAGATACTTCCATCTCACCCCCCAGATCAGATACTTCCATCTCACCCCCCTTTCTTTCCTCACCCCCACCCCCATTCTTACGCACCTTTTCCCTCAATTTTTCCACACGCACCTACCCCCGCTTTTCCCACCCTTTTCTTTCGCAGTTGAATAGAAATCGAAGTCTATCGATTTCTATTGCGACTTAAGGAGCCTTTAACTAGGACTTCTTACCGAGATCAGTTCCGCCGGTGATCGGATTCAAAGGCCTGAGCAATTCCCTTGTAACCGAGTACAAGCGAATATAAGGCTCCCTTTTACCCATCACAAAGCCGTTTGGAAGGAGACTAATAGGACTTGACGAAGTTGCTATTATCTTCCTAGGACCAGAGACTGGATAGAACTTGACGAAGTTACTATCAGCTCTAACCCCCACCGTTTTGTAGTGATCCAATAGGACTAAGAGTAGTCGCTATTGACACTACCAGGAGTTTTGTAGTGATCCAATAGGACTTACCGAGAAGTCGCTATTGACACTACCAGGAGTCTAATAGGGCTTACGAAAGGCCGCTATTAACTCAACCCTCGCCGTTTGAAGTGACTTGATAGGACTTACCGAGAAGTCGCTATTGACACTTCCCCATTCGAGAATCATAAGGATCCTATAGAGCTACGTNACGCTGCTATAGAACCCTTCGCACAGGACCTTCAGGATCAAGAGGATCAAGACTAGGACCATTCGAGAATCATAAGGATCATATAGAGCTTAAGGAAAAGCTGCTATACATCCTTCGTATAGGAATTGTTAGGGCTAAACGTAGCGCCTTTCAATTTGCCTTTTGCCGTACTAGGAGAAGTACTACGAGAGTACTAGGAGGATTAGAAGTTCATTGAAGGAACTTAGGATTGCCGAAGAAGACTTCGCTAGGAATCCAAAGAGTGGATATAACAACCTAGTGACCTTTGGGTTCTAACCGTCAACGCTTCTACCGCGAGTACCGAACTCAACTGTGCCTCTGGTCAACTAAAGACACGCTCCACCAAGCACAGTATAATTTGGAGGATTGTCGAATTCCTTTCTTTTTCTTAAACTCATTCAAAAGCTTCAGTTCATTTCTACCTCCCCTTGTTTTATTTTCTTTGATCAGGAAGACTTCTACTTCAACTGAAGTTAGAAACTTTCTTGACCATACATTCTTGTTCTGCATAAGCTCTTTTTGAGTTTATACTATTCAACATCCTCTCAAAGCAAGACAGCGGGGGAGGACAGAACGTAACTGATCTTGAGCAAAGGTCTACTTAGACTTTAATGTGAGGTTCCCGAAAATGACTTGCAGACGTCCTGTCGCATGTATGAAGTTGAAGAGCGGTTCCATGGCCTTTGGCGACGAAAGGAGGAAGGTCATGGATTCTCCATCTCGGCCGAGTTTCTTTCGCAATATGGAGCGCACTTTCCTATGTGCGTGGCACATTAGCAGGAAGTGATGCACTGTCTCTGCGTGATTTGCACAAGCTGGGCAAGTTGGAGTGGGAACTTTCCGGATGCAATGCAGGTGGTGGTTGAGCGGGACGTGGCCTGTACGAAGTTGGANCAGTAGACTGGCTTGCTTGCGNGGNAGTGCAAAACGCGAGCTTGAGGTACGTCTTGCTGGGAAGTGAAGTGTCGATGTTAACCAGTTTCTCGTACCGCGGTGATTCTTGCCAGGACTTCTTGGCCTTNACTTTGAGCGACTCCGAGATCTCCTGTCGTAGCTTTGCANCACTTATGGGGAGAGTTCCCTTCTTCGGCAGGCCTGANGGCNTGGCATGGTCCGGAATCGTCCTTCCTCGAGCNGCTTGCTTTGCTCCTTCATCTACAATCTCATTTCCTTCCACGCCCNTGTGTCCCGGCACCCAACGTAGCGTAACCTTCACTGATGNGTGCTTTTTCTTGAGGGCTGTTGTCGCGCTGTGCAACTCGTCAAGCAGATAATGCCCTGGTTGCGATGAATGNCCNGGCGCCGCTTGCATGGTCGCCTTGTTGTCCGCCGCGATTGATGCAACTTGCTTCATGTAGATGGAGCGAGGACTCTCCTGCCTCAACAACTCCACTCCTAGGATCAGCCCGATCAGCTCCGCCTCATAAACTGTATGCTCCTTCGATGGCCCTAGGTGATAATGCAGCATCTTGATACGAGCGCGCCCAGGGACAAAGATTGCAGCAGCTGCGCCAACTCCTCCGTCTATATCCGACCCATCCGAGTATACACGTATTCCTGGTCCCCTTGCCCACTTCTTCTCATCTTTCATCGCGTCATCCTTATTCCGCGCAATAGAGACCTCGAACGGGGCTGTGTACTGGGGGCGAAAACGGACCGGCTTTATGACCTCGACTGCTCTTCTATCTGGCCGTAGAGAGTACGCTTGCAGGAGGTGGTGAATCGGTGCTCGGTGCCGCTGGACAAAGGACTTCGCAGCTCGTCTGACGTGTGCGTACAGTGGGTGCGTCGTCGGGAGGGTACATAGGCGTGTGGCAGAACGCTGGCAGATCTGATCAACAAGGAGTTGGAAGGGGAGAACATTCATGTGAGCTTCCATCACGTCCGTTGCCGTAGTACGCATGGCGCCCGTCATCATGAGAAGGGCTTGTCTGTGCACCCTCGCCAGCTTTCGTATAGCGCCAACCGATCCTGTACTTCTCTGGTTTCCATCCAGGATACGAACCGGAGTGAGGAAGATGTCTGCCGCATATAGCATGCTTGGTATAGCCACGCCGAAGTAGAGCTGCTTCACGACCCTTCCTGAGAGCCCGCCAGATGTCTTTGCAAGGCGGCGAAATTGTAGGACCCACTTTGTTCCTTTGGCCAAGGCATAGTCCGCATGTTCATGGAAACGTAGTTTCCGATCAATGAGCACCCCAAGGAACTTCTGGAATGGAGATGCAGGGATTGGGTCCTCGCCGTTCTGAAGATCGAGTGCAGGTCCTAAGTCGTCCTTGGTCCCTTTATAATCAGAGTTTATCAGCCCGAGCTTGTCGTACGAGAATTCAGACGTGTGAGATTTAGCCCACTCCACTGCTCCATCTTCTCCTGTCATGAAATTGCGCAGAATGTCATGTGCTTGTTCTATTGTGCCTGCGACTGCTGTGACTGCTACATCATCGATGTTACCGGCAGTATGGATCCTGCGTTTTGAATGTTTTGCTTTCTCCGCTAGGACTTCTAAGAGGTATGAGTTGTAAAACTGGTACAGGATGACAGAAAGCGGGCATCCTTGCTCGATACCGTGAGCGATCTCAAAGGGGTCGGACTTGTAATCATCGAAGCGCAGTGTTGTCCGACGGCCTGCAGCTTTACGTCGTAGCCAGTCAGTGATCGCTTTCGGCACACCTCTGCGTCGCATGTCGTGATATAACTGCAACGGATTCGCGTTCGGGAAAGCTGCTTTGATGTCTAGAAACAAGGTTGCCGCCACTTTCCTTGGTTGAGCACGCCAGGCGTCCTTGATGGTCTTCGTGAGCATGTGCAGGGAGTCAGTTGTGGTTCGCCCCGGCCTCCCTAGGAAGTGTTGGTCAGCAAGCAAGCCGTGAATCTCCGCCTCGTATACCAGAATGTCCGCCACACACGCTGACAGTATCTTCCCCATACAATTCAGCAGCGCGATCGGGCGGTACGCATTTGGAACCTTGTAGCTTGGACGGCCTGGTTTTCTGATGACCACGGTGTTGATCTCTCGCCATTGCTGCGGATACACTTTTAGGCGGAAGGTGGCACGGAACAGCCGGCCTAGGTGCGGTATGAGTAGGTCCGAGCATCTTTTGTATACTTCGTTGGGGATTCCGTCAGGTCCAGGAGCTTTCCAATCTTTGAGTCGTGCGATGGCCCTTGCAATGTGATGGTTGAGGATCGGTTTGAGCTTGAATTTTGGGTCTGGATATTCAAAACCTGTGGCAGGATCGTCAGCTAAGTCTGGCGCTGCAGGGAAGAAGGTGTCATAGAGAATTTTGCTCTTCTCCGCGTTGTTTGCGGCGAGGGTCACTGAACCGTCCGGACTCTTCACTTCGAGTGGAGGGATGCGCACTGCACCCCCATCTGATCTTCCCGCCCGGATGAATTTGCTGACCGTCCATACCGTCTTGGAGTTTGCATCCTCCAGCCACCTTTCCCAGTGGTCGCGCTTTGCGTGTCGTATAGCGTCTGTGTACTTGGTCCGAGCGGCACGGTATTGTTCGTGGACCGGGTGATCCTGCAGGTGTCTGACGTGCCTTGCTTTGAATCCGAGCTTCCGAGCGACTGTCCTGAGAGCTTTCAGCTCCTTCGACCACCAGCGTTTCGTAAAAGGTACCGGTTCAGCGTAAGGGACGTGGTCCGTAACCGCACCGTTCAAAGCAGCATAAAGCTTCGAAAGGTACACGTGAAAGGCCTCTGTCGAGGGGATGACCTCCTCTGCCCATGTTTCACGCTCCAGGTTCTCCTTAAGCTTGGAACGGAAGCTGTCCCAATTCACCTCCTTGAAGTTGAGTCGAGGCGGCGATTTCGCTGGCGGCACTCTGAGGTCCAATTCGAGCATGATCGGGAAGTGGTCCGTTTTCCCCGGCTGGAAGTGCTCCTGCGTATTACACGCCACTACGAGTTCAGCAAGATCTTCTGTTCCAAATACATTATCCGGGCGCGTGTAGTTGCCTGTCCCTCTTGCCTTGAGCGTGGGTATGGACGATGGGAGCAGCATGGTGAGGTTGAAGGCGGAGATCAGGTTGATGAGTGGTTGTGCCGCATCAAGATATGTCGGGGAGAGGAGATGTTGATTGCGCGGATCCTCCCACAGAGAGTGGTGCCGGTTGAAGTCTCCAGCCCAGAGAAGGTGTCCTGACTGACGTCCTCTACGCTGCTCCGCCATGCCGTGTTTCCTGGTGGCTTGGGCGAGTATTCGGAGGGTGTTGTGGTGTTTCTGGTCATTGTACACGTTGAAAATATACAGCGGTCCTGCATGCGTGGCTAAACGTATTGCAGTGACGTCCATGCTCTGTACTTCCAGTGCTTCCCAGGCCTCGGTGACAATCATCTTATTGACTAGGATGACTGATCGGACTGTCTGCGCGCTGTCCATGTGTCTGGTCGGGTACACCACATGCCAGTGCGAGTTCGAGCGGGTTAATCGAGCGTAGTCAATGTATGGTTCTTGAAGGAGGGCCAGGTCATAATCGTCAGAGTCAAGGTCGGCTAAGAATTCGTCCTGCGCTTCCAGCGACTTCGCTAAATTCTGCTGCCAGATCCGTAGTGACCGAACTCCTATTTCGACGGTACCATTCATCATAGCGTTCGGGCCGGTGTGGCCTGTCGTGCGTTGTGCGTCGGTTGAGATTGTCGAGGAATATGTGTTGGAGCCTGCGAGGCTTGACGGGACAAAGGGCGACCCTGCGACGGCGGTGGCATCCGTGATTCCGTCCAGAAATCGTGCATAGTACCCTGCCTGTGAGGACCGTATAACGGACGCTCTCTATGTTCTCCTTCATAACCTTCCTGACGATAGGTATCCTGTCTTCTTTGGAAATCCCAGTCCCTCGGCCCTCTTCCGTTGTGCGACCCATCCCTTCCGACATCCTGCCATTGTTCCCCTCTCTCCTGATCCTCAGCCCAATCAACCGCCCCTGGGCGCCATTGCATATCGACGGGGAGCCTTTCTTGTCTTTCCTCTGGTCTCTGCAGCGGCGGGCGTGCGATCTCCGTCCTGTGCGTCTCGACCTGCTCCCATGTCTCCGGGTTCTCCGTAGGGAAGTAACGATATCGAGATGCTGGGTTGTTCTGTTGTCGAGATTCACAGAGACCCTGGAAGGTTGGGCACTGCCTCTGCCACGACGCATGACCCTTTACATTGCAGCTTGCACATTTGAAATCGCGCTCGTCGGTCACCGGGCATTTTGCTGTATCGTGTCGTTCTGCGGCGCCACAAGTGCCACACGTCTCATGAATTGACTTGCAAGCCGACGCGACATGTCCTTTGTACAGCTGACAACGCTTGCATCGTAACGGCTCGTCCGCCTGCTTCTTTACCTCCACCTTTCTTCCCTCGATTATCAGCCCGTTGTCGATCGCGAAATTGGCTGCGTCTGCCGAATTGAACTTGACGAAGGCGAACGCATTCCTCTGCTGTGTCTTCCTTGCTGTGACTGGTTTGATCCATCGGAATCCTTGTATGCTTCCTTCTTCTAATCCGCTGTCGATCTCTACTAAATTCGCAGAGTGAGGGTCCTCAGGGTCAAAAGCAATTGGGACGTACTTCGCCACTGCAGTATACGGAGTCACTTTCAGAGATGTTCCGCCGGATCCCAGATTCTCCAAGAAAGCCGACTTGTTCTGTCGCGTTCCCAGCCACTGAACTGTTGCTGCGCTGTCCATTTCGTACTCCACCCCTCCGTTCCTGAGTATGCGTGCTGAGACTACCTTGACCCCGGTCGGCACCTCTACTTCCTGTGTCTGCATGAGCGCAAAAGCCATCTCAGCCTTCTGCCTAAGCACCGCCTCCGTGAGGGTGCCTCCATCCCCTTGATCAAGACGAATTCCGTCTACAATGACGCGTTTTGCGCGAAGCTTTGCCTGTGCCAAAGTAGCCTTGTGCGGGGGAGCTCCACGTCCTGCTGCTGAAGCGTACGAGAAGGGGCGCGTCCTTGGTGGATTCTCTGCCGTGTTCACTTCGCGTTCCTTGACTGCCTCCACTACCTCGGTGGCTTTCTCCGCCATCTGCGTAACCTGCCCCAACTTCTCCGTTGCACTCTCCATCGCTTTCTTCGCCGTATCTCCCAGCTGCGAGACGCCTTCCTCAAGCTTGTCCACCAACTTCTGCTCCCTCTCTACTAGTCCCTCAAACTTCTCCACCGTGTCTGTGATCTCTATCGCGCTTGCATGCATCTTCCCCATAGCCGTACCCATATTATCCAGAATTCGACTGGCACACGCACCGTAATCCACTTCCTTGGCGTAGTACGCAAACGCAACCAGACCATCGTTCACTAGAGCACCTTTCGGGCTCGCCTTCGCAAAGTGAAGAAGGCCTGATACCAAAAATTCAGTGGACGGAGTTCCCGGCGGAACCAGTGTTCTCTTTTCCAAAAAGGTGCGCGCAAGCTCGAGAGATGTTATCGAAGTTTCGCCGGTGATAGCGTCTAGGTCAAGCTGTTCTGGTTGCGTCGAGCTGGATCCTCTTGTTGACGGCTGTCTCGCCATTATCTCTGTCTGTCTTCTAGTACTCTTTGATGAATTCATTCAATTATGGTTCGAAAGGCCAACGATGAAGGTTTATTGCCGTCCAGAGAAGTAAGCAGACCCCCGCCCTGTGGCCCGCTCCGATTGGCTGCAGAGCGTGGGAAAGTCGCCCGAGATGGAAGTCAAGAGCAAGGAGCGTCCAAGAGCCAGAAGTGTCAGCGCATGACGTATTGACTGAACATAACTTCCATGCTCGTGTGAACACATGGGTGAGTCTTGTATTTGACTACTGCGATCCGACATAGCTGAAGGTCACAGTCTCGGCATTAATTTAGCTGTACGAGGTTTCACTCGGCCTAGCATACCTCCACTCTCAAGGAGTCGTGCATGGCGATCTTCGTAGCGTATGTTTGAACCTCACTTATCGCGAGTTTTCGACTCATGTCCAATGTTCTTTGTAAGGGAAACATCTTGATTGATGACGACGATCACGTTCGCCTCACAGATTTTGGATTTGC